>CAICTM010000089.1:0-126819 GCA_903772945.1 Seminavis robusta | reverse complement strand
CTTCTTCGTTGTAGCGTTTTGCTTTAAATCGTGGAGTGTTTCGCTGTGGAATCTGCCCTGCTCTCTTTTTCGCAGGACAGATAGGTAACGTTGGGTTCTCGTTGTATGTGACTGATTCTTTTTTAGTCAGTCGTTGTTGTTCTTCTTGGATAGATTTAGGGCGTCCATCGCCTCATAAGTTAATTGCTCCAAGCTTTCTCCATTTTCATCCACGTCATCTCCGTCTTTCAAAACTTCCCAGAACGCGTCCCTTTCTTTGCTTTCATATTCGATGCTTCTTCTACTCCTCCTGTTCCATCGTCTGACAACTCTACTCCTCGGCATGGCATGCATATTTCTTCGCTCTTCGTCATGAATGCCATCTCTTCTCGTTGTTTCTTGTGCTGTGTTTGCTCTTCTACATTTCGTTGTTCCGCTTTGAGTTTTAGGCAATCCATTTCCTGTGCCCAATCTTTCCCACAGTGAAGCACTTTCCGCTGAACTTCTTTTTCCTTGAAATCCGCTACTGCTCCATTGTTCCTGCTGAATTTACCGTTTGACTTTCCTTGGTACTTTGTCCGTAGCTTCTTCCGTTCGAGCTCTTTCTTGTCTGGGCATTCTGTTGCTTGTGTCCGATCTTCCACAGTTCCTGCTTGCCCTTGAATTTTTTTCCTCCAAATCATGAAGCTGTTTCGCCATTGTGGTCTGTGACTTGTTCCGTGCTTTAATCTCATCATAGATTTCGCATAAGTCATCCACCACACTCTTTCCGTTATTCCATGTCCTGTTGTTTTGATCCTTCGCAGAACATTCTTCTTCACTTCATGGTACACTCCGAGTTCTCCTTCCTTCTTCGCATCTTCTCGAGAGGTCCTTGATGTACTCTTCGTCCGATATTCTTGAACCCTTCCTTCGCTAGCTTCTTGCGTTTCCGTCGAGTCCAATCTCGAACTTCTTTTGGGTTTTCCTTGATGTCCTCTTTATCGCGTAGTATTCGTTCGTCGAGCTGCTACTTCACCACTGTCTTCAGCATCGTAGAGGTCAGCATGGACTCCCACATGCCCTTAATTTCCCAGCAGCATGTCAGTCGTTTGGTGTGAGGCCAGTAGGTCGAAGGCGACTTGCCCTTCGATGGTCTCCACATTGATGAATCCAGCAGTATTCCAGCACCTTGCTGTTCTTCTTCTGCAGACTTTCGATCCTTTTCTACTTCGTCGTCCGACAACTTGCCCGTACCTTGTAGGGTTTTCCCAGTTGTCCGGTTTGATCTCCGTAGTCTTTCATCAGTTCTACGTACCCATACTTCGATAAATGGGCCATCATCTTGACCTTGTAGAACCTGAACTTCTCATCTTTCCCATCGAAGATGGATACTTGCTCGACGATGATACTCTACCTCCGTAGACATCTTTACTTCATTCTCAATTCTTCTCTTTTCTGTTTGACAACCTGGATCCAGCTCACTCTTTCCTGATAGCTATCGTTTTAAAACGTGTTGAAAGGTGTGAACTTGAACGCACAATTTCTCTAATTTAATCAATATCCTTCCAGCTCTACTGTCTAGTAGACTGGCTATTCGTTCGTTTTCTCTTCTCTCTCGTTCGATTGTGAGCTCTACAACTGAGCTCCGATATGCATACATATACCAGGATCTTTCGATCTCTGCTTCTCGCAGTTTCATCTACAGATAGATCTCGTCGATCTATCTTCCTGAAGTGCATGGTTGGCCCTGGAGGGCTTTCCCACTTTACTAAACCTATGGACCTTCATCCGTCCATTCATTTTGCTCCATCCCGTCGCTCCTTGCATTCATCTCTTCGACCTACTTCCTAGCCTTTGTAGTTGCATCATCTAGACGACCATTGTCCTCGTTCCTCGTGCACCTTGCCATCTGATGATGATCGGATAACCATCTGATTTGAGTCACACATCCCCAATCACGAACCGTGATTGTGGATCCCGAGTCGTCTGTCCGTCATACGAAAATACCTTTCTGACAACCGAGTGATGTCAGTTGAGGTTTAAGGTTGAGGTCAGTACGTCCCTTAAGTCTTTTATCGGAACTTTCGTTTTCGCATGTCGTACCGGGAGCCGATTTGCGTTTTCGTCAATAGATCGGATCCAGTCTGTACCGGTGCCAGACGGATGCTGCGGATTGCACTACTTTTAAACTTGCACAAAGCTTCCCAGTAACATCAGAAGCATGACAACATGACCAATCAGCTCAACATGCGATATACTTGGATGTTGTTGTTACTGGCTGCATTATCTGCTGATGGGTTTCTCAAACCAGCTCATCGCCATCTGCAGACGTCAAGAAGCCATGTCGCTCCAGCAACCTCGCTGACCCCCAGTGCTCGCAACGATCCACGGAGGTTATACCCTTATTCCTTGCTTTTGTTCAAGAAATCCAATGGCTCCCTGAGATGCACGCAGAGTCGACTAATAACGCAGTGGGTCCTCCTTCCCATTGTCATTTGCTTGGCCACAGCGAATAGCGCGCTCGCAACGTATGATTTTGACTTGTTGAACGGCAATGTCCAATTGGAAGAAAGAACAACTCTCAAACTCCAATCATCGTCATCGTCCAAGGAAGCCACGGTTGTTGTGCAACTGGCCAATCCACAATTGGTGGGAGCTGGCTCTGGTGGTGCCGTCTTTGCCTTTGACGATGCCACCGTTGGTGTCTCCAAAAGTCAGTCGTCGATCGTATTACCACCTCCCGCCAAGGACCTATTGGTCAAGATCAGTTGGGAGACAACCACCCAGGCGGTACAACACGAATGTCAGATATTACAATTGCTGGAACAGGAGCGCGTTTCGTCTACCGAGCGTTGTCTGGGGCAATTTGAGTATCCACGGAATCATGATCGAACGATGATTTTGGTGCATCCCTACATGCGAAATGCCGTGGCGAGCATTGAGGAACTCCCAACCGAAACGGCTCGGCGAGTCGCCGTGGATCAAGTGGCCCGCACGTTGGTGCAAATGTTGCTTGCCAATGTCATTACGATTGATGTTCAGCCGCTCCTGTCCGACACCAAGGTCCTATTTATTGACATGACCCAAGCGCAGGTCTTGTCACGCCATGACACTTTGAAGTACACGCCGGTGGAGCAGACCTTGGTGTCGTCCTTTACCAAAGAAATGGTCGCCTTGATTCCCGAACCATACTGGAACATTGCACAAGAATCCGTCCAAGACGAGCTGCAACGACAACTGCAACAGCGAGGGACGATCCCTCCCAAGATCCTTGCCGTTTTGGAGGATCAAACGCCGTTTCTGGATTCTTCCACGGAAGAATAGATAGCTAGCTAGCTAGCTAGCTAGCCACGATGTGGAGCACGACATGGAGTCGGCCGTTCGAACTACCGGTATCTGCCCATGTATTCAGCATCAGTGCCTTTGTTTGGCAGCCGGTGGGATTATATTCTATTCTTACTCGCCCGTGCAATGAGTGTCCTCGGTATCACTAGTGCACACCAACGCAATGCCACGGGACATCGAGCTTGTCTCCGTAATTTGCTGGGCAGCTCTCGACACACCAATCTACGATTATCTATTTATTTGGGCTTTTGTCGTGTAAACACCCTCGCTTCTAGGGCATCAAGTCGGCATGAAATGATGAAGCCGCCGGTACTTTCGCATGGCAGCCACCAGTGGTTTCGTCGTGCACTCGCCAGTGCTCTTGTCGCCATCAGCCCTGCACCCCGCCAGGTGCTGGCTCTCTGTTGTCGTATGGATCTAAGTTGGTGAGAATTGTTGAATCGTTGAATCGAAGAACGAATGCTAATGGCGCAACAAAAGTGACGTACCTGTTTTGTCTTTTGTCCCCCAATCAAGGAGGGGGCGGGCCTTGCAGTGTTGACACCAACCTGCAATGTAGATAAAAGAGAGGAATGAGTACAGAAGACGACCAAGGCAGACATTGCAAATGCAAACACACAATTTGAGCTTACCGTGTTCCCCCAAGCAGGGCCTGCAATATCGAGGCAATGAGAAAAATGTTAGTGCAGATCAAATAGGAGCATGAACGTTCAAAGGAATTGGCCCAGCAAAAGTGACGTACCTGTTTTGTCTTTTGTCCCCCATGACGAAGGAGGGGGCCGGCCTTTGTGTTGACACTCGCAGCAAGGCAATGAGAAAGGTTAGTGCAAATCAAATAGAAGAATGAGTGTTGAAAGGAAATGACACAGCAAAAGTGATGACGTACCTGTTTTGTCTGTTGTCCCCCATTGCAAAGGAGGGGGCCGGCCTTTTTGTTGACGCTCGCAAAAAGGCAATGAGAAATGTTAGTGCAAATCAAATATTAGAATGAATGTTGAAAGGAAATGACACAGCAAAAGTGATGACGTACCTGTTTTGTCTGTTGTCCCCCATGACGAAGGAGGGGGCCGGCCTTTGTGTTGCAACTCACCTGCAATGTCGATGGAAGAGATGAAGCAAAAAGCAAATGAGGTGGACAATGGCAATGCACGACACGTGTTTTGAACTTACCTTGGTGCCTGGCCAGGACTTGGTTTGTTGTTGTTGTTGTATCAGGAGACCTACGAAGGAAGAGACAATGGGTTATGTGCAACTGTAATCGGCAATGGACAATGCATGCAAAACATCAACGCCAACAAGATTGGACTTACCTTCTTTTGATGACCACCAGCAATCATCTCCAAGTGGAGGGCCTATAATGGAAGAGGAAACAGCAAATGAGGCAATCAACAGGCAACTCACGACACAGCACAACATCACATCTCTGTATTTTTCTTTGGTTTGGTGAGTTTTTTCGTTTTTGTTTTGTTTTTGTGGTGTTTTGCTTTTTGTTTTGTTTTCTGGTTGTGGTTTTTTGCTTTTTGTTTTGTTTTTGTGTTTTTTGCTTTTTGTTTTGTTTTCTGGTTTTGGTTTCACGTTTTGTTTCACAAACATAAAGGAACCATGCAACATGGTACCATCAAGCCAGCTCAAAGGTCGTCATCCCATTCACCGTCAACCTCCATTGCATCCGCGTCCTCCTCGCCAAACAATTTCCACTCTTCCAAAGCCAATCGCAATTCCTCCACCGGATCATCCAAGCAAAGATTCTGCAAACCCACTCGCAAGTCCTCCACTTCGCCCTCCAAGTCATCGAATGCACTGTCGTCCTCCAAAGTCAAGCTCTCCAAGCCCACACGCAAGTCCTCCACTGGATCGTCCAAGCGAATATTCTGCACCCCCAATCGCAAGTCCTCCACTGCACCTTCCAAGTCATCAGATGCATTGTCGTCCAAGCTCAAGTGCTCCAAGCCCACTCGCACGTCCTCCACTCCATCGTCCTTATCCATCAAGCTCCAGTCACCGAAAAGCTTTCGCAAGTCCTTGACCGAGTCGTCCTCATACTCAATTGTCAACTTCTGAGCCATCTCCGTCAACTCCACCACCACGTCGTCCTCCATTGCATCGACCGCGTCATCCTCCAGCCCAACGTCCTCATCCTCCATGTCCGCCACCGCGTTTGCATTATCTACCACTACTGGCGAGTTGTCGTCCACATCCATAATATTTTCATTGTCGTCGTGATTTTTGTCGTTCACATTGTCCACCTCCATGGCATCCACTGGTTTGTCGTCTGCAACATTTGTGAGGATCTCCACGTCTTCCATATCTTGCGACTTGATATGGTGGACTGGTTCTTCCTCGACAAGTTCTGTCTTCGTCATCATTGGTTGTTGGTCCTTCACGGCAGAAGCGACGGTTGGTTGTTGAATGACACACTGAACTGTAGATTGTTGGGTTTTTGCGGCAAGCTGATTGTTGGCAGTATCGGAGACTGCGGTTTCAGCGTCGTTCTTCCACTCCACTGCAGTAGCGACCACTGCATGAGGTTGGAAGAACTTGACTGGCTTGCTCTTTTTGACGACATTGCGACGCATCCATTCGCCGCCAGAGACTACGGCCGCAGTGTTAGTAGTGCTGCTGCTCTGGGCGACATGGTGCACAAAAGCCTTGGCGACCTGCTTCTGCTGCAATTCCTCCTTTTGGAGCCACTGATCATACTCCTTGTCTTTCTGTTGCTTGAGCTTTTTGGCTTGACGTCCGCTGAGTCCTGCCGATTCGACCTGCTTTTGCAACTGACGATCGCGACCACGCAACTTCTTGCTGGCCATCTTGTGAACGTAGACGACCGCCGTCGTCTTTGTCATCTTGTTGTTGCCGCCCGTTTCCACTTCACGGGGAGCATGCTGCTTCTGTTCCACCCACAACACCATGGTGAGGAACGCCAAGTAGAAGATAGCAAAGATAACATCACCAAGCGCCATGGTGAGAGGGGTAGGAATAGCGTAAACGCGAGAGAGAGTGTTGAACAAAGTATTCATTGTCGAGAGTTGAGAATGCAAGAGTTCTGTTACAAAACGTATTGAATTCAATATTGTGAGCTCGATAATGAAGGATGCTCGATGATGAAGGTCTCGTGATGCGTCATCGTGGAAACGGTCACGCCGTTTCACGACGTTTCTGTCTGACTATGTCCGAAACGACGACGCATCGTGACTGTTTCTACTTCGGCCGTTTTTCCACGCTGTTAATTCGTGAATAACGCAGCTCTGTCGAGTCGTGAGCGAGAAGGATTCATGATTCATGAACGAAAACGTCCACGACGAATCGTGACTGTCCGAACTCGGCCGTTTTCCACGCTGTCGATCCGTGAATGAACACTCCTGATGAGTCTCGAGCCAAACTGAGAGTTTTTTATTTCAAATTGAATCCCACAAGAGTGTTGCCAGTCCCACAAGAGTGTTGCCAGTGTTGCCGGCAACGTTGCCGGCAACACTGGCAACGTTGCCGGCAACACTGGCAACACTGGCAACACTCTGGTGAGATGAAACTTGAAATTGAATTCTGGCATTTTGAAATTACCTGAGTAGAATTGTTTTTCTTTTAAAGCCCGGTACGTACCTTTGGAGTTGGTTGGCTTGTCCACGTTTCTTCGGTCCTGGGCTTCGGGTCTGGAAGCCCATGTCGCACACGACATCCAATGCGACGTACCGTATGATACGTCCGACTTTCTAAAAGGGGCTGCTGTGCGAGCAAAGCACGTACCCGGTGCGGAACCAGTATCAAGGCGTTCCTGAATTCAAGCCCAACAACCACCATGGCGCTGATACCTCACCGCACCGGTAGCAGCTACCAAAACGGTGTTGTCAGGACCGGTCTTCGGAGCCCCTGTGCTAGTACCAGTAGCGCCAGAGAGAGCGTCTGAAGCTCTTTGGAAGACGCCCAGAGCGGTAACTGTAGTAGACCCAGAAGTGAGCTCAGTGCTGGTGGTCTTGGGCGCTGTCTTGGGCTGAACGAATCAAGCCGCGGGGAGCTGTTCCTTGTTGTCCATCCAACTGTGTGGCTAGCTCTCTAGCTACCGGTAGCTAGCCCAGCCATCATGTCACTTTCCAACCACGGCAGCAGCTACCACAACAGAAAGAAGTCTCCGCCGAAGTCACCCCCAAAGTCTCCCACTCCAAGCAGTCCTCTACCTAAACTGGCCGCCAAGACAGCCCATGCCTTTCATGCCATGGGACACGGCATTGAAAAGGCCGCAAAGACCGCCGCCGCTCCCATTCAAAGAGTGATTCCTCACCACCAGAACAAAAGAAATGAAGGCCTCGTCAAGACCAAACAAGGATCCAGGAACCGCATTGGACTCTTTGATGAATTCAGTACCTTTGAAGACGATGACGCCGACAAAGACGGTGACGCTTCTGTCATCAGTTCCACTCCATCCGAGACCAAAAACATCAAATTTCAAGCACACGATTTCCATGGACAACACAGCAACAACTTTTACAAGTACTACTCCATGGGGAGATTGATCTACAAGACACGGTTTTGCCGCGTCAATGTTTGTCGCTCGTACTTGACCAAGCAAGAACGGGTCGTCAAGGTTGTAAGGGAGACCACGTCGGAATGCCACGAATTTGAAATTCTCAAAGATTCCGATCATCCCAATGTCCCAACCATGTACGAAGTCTTTCAGGGCAAGAACAAAAATGAATTCTTTCTCGTCATGAAATATTGTCAAGGAGGAACTCTGTTGGATTTGCTGCACGGTAATACACAACGCCCTATTATTGTTGGCCCCCCTCGTATATTGGAAGGTGGAAAAGTCATTGGTGGATTTGTCCAGGGACGCTTCAAGAATGGAGCCGACATGCTCACTACCATTGCCACGGAAGGACCGCCCCGGCCCATTCGATCTTGCGAAAAGCAGGACGAACAACCCTCGTCCACCCGAGCCACCACAAGATCTACAGCCTTGACACCGCCCGCTCCGTGGCGAGATGACACCGAATGGGATGTCACGGGAGCCAAAGGCTCGCATAAGACGGTCATGAGAGGCTGCTCTCCTACACGCAAGGATAGATCTCCCACACGCAAGTCTCCAACTCGAAATAATAATGATAGATTACCAACTGCTCGCAAGGGTAGATCCCCCACACCCAAGGACAAAGATCCACCACGCAAGAGGCATTCGTATCCCAACACTCATACACGAAAAAGTCCAAACCGAAAAAGTCCCAACAGACAAAGTCCCAACTCGAGACAAAATCCTCCTATTCCGAGACATGACAATCCACAGGAAGACGACGACTGCGAGGATGAGGACAATATAGCCGAAGATCCCCATGAACACATTCGTCGCAAGTTTGGAAACCAAAAACAAAAGCAAACACACTGTAAGAGCCCCTTATCCGAAGCAGACGCCAAACTCATCATGCTACAATTATTGGCAGGTCTTTGCTACTGTCACGACAATGGCATTGTCCACTGTGACGTCAAGCCCGGAAACCTCATGTTCAACTACCCCAAAGATATTAGTTACATCACACTCATTGACTTTGATACCTCCTTTCGACAAAAATCTCCCGACGACACCATGAACTACCAACGCGCGCCAGGAACCGGACAAGATGCCGCCTATCTGGCACCTGAAGTGGTCCAAGAGTTTCCTCAGTACAATCACAAATCGGACGTGTGGTCTGCCGGCGTGACACTCTACAAAATGCTCTCCAACACACTCCCCTTTGTCGATAGTCCTCACGATACCGAGGAAGATATTCGTCGCAATATTCTGTCGGGTCGACCCGTCATGTTCCCCGACGAGCATTGGGGTAGTATTTCCCGAGACGCAAAGGAATACATTGCCTATCTCTTGAATCGTCGTCCTGCCGATCGTCCCAGTTCACGAAACGCCGTGAATCACATTTGGTTGGCCTCGGCACGAGAACAAGTGGCCAGCGTCTTGGACCCAAAGCTGGCGGACGAGTCGGGAGCCGCCCGAGTGCTGCACAATCTCCGCAAATTCAATGCCGCCGATACCAAAATGAAAGAAGCCGTCTGTGCCTTTATCGCCACACACTTATTGACGACCGAAGAAGTTCGGACCATTGACCGCGTCTTTCAAGCATTGGACACGCAACGCAATGGCAAAATTCATCGATTCGAACTCAAACAGGCGTACTACAAGGTCTACAACAAGTTCATTACCGAAAAGGAACTTGACAAGCTTATGCAACGAATCGATCTCAACGGGAACAATGTGATTGCCTATTCCGAGTTCAGAATGGCTGCCGTGGACAAGCATGATCTTCTGAGCAAACAACGACTCAAGAATGCCTTTGATTTGTTTGATAAGCAGGGGAAAGGACACGTGACACATGATGAGGTTCGAAACATGTTTCGTTTTATGGACATGGATATGAATTACTTGACAAAGATCCTCCTTCAAGTAGACAAGAACAACGATGGGGAGATATCCTTTGATGAGTTTGTCTTGATGATGACGGACAGTGGACTGCACAAATCTGCCACGCCTAAGTAGGACTATCGTTCAGTTCCAGTTGGCAGCAGCCCTCCCCGGTCGTTGCCAAAGGGTGCGGCGCTTCGAGACAGCAAGGTGTCATTCTTTGTGTTTCTAGTTTGTAGATTGCATGACAGCTACGTAATGTAATACGATATTAGAATGTGAGCCTAATTTTTTGTATTGCTTTTGGATCCTTTGGCGCTGCTCCTTCGTTGTCTCACTCTTGGCCTAACTTTCAACGCTGTCCTGACCTGGAAAGAGGGATCCCGTCCGTGCGTTCTTTCGACTCATCAATCAACCAGCACTTCTGCGGCCGGCGAGGCATACATACTGCACACGTCCGGTTTCACGAATTAGCAGCGACCAACTCGCACCTCGTCAACATTCTGACATTTTGCTTGTGTATTCGATCGTTTGATCGTTAGCTTACTTTCTGCATAGTTACTTTGCGGAAACACGTCTATCGTCATTCCGGCAAAAATCAGGTCTTCTGACACTGGAGCAGATACCATATAAATCCAACCAACGGTAAGCCCATCGAATCAGGGCCGTGGGCGCAACCGCCACGCCTTTTCAGCTCAATGAACTGGGTGGGTACCCAAGGGGCGACAGAGCCGTCGTCCTCACACCGGAAGGATGGAGTTGCTGCTCCATACACAAGGGTACGATGATGGCTCGAAGAACGCGCCACGGTCTGCTCTGGAAGAGTCAGATGAACGACCTGCAATTTTAAAATTCAGAGGTGAAATTTTTGTATAAAAAGGGGATTGCAAAAGTAAGTCTTCCCTTGAAAACCTGAAGTACCGTACAGCCAGATCCTGGCGGATATGCCCCCACAGAGGAGTAAAAAGCAGCCAGGAAAAGGAAGGACCACGGGCTGGATGACTAGTATAACTATAGTCTAATAGATTGAGTATACCATGGGGCAAAAGAGAAGTGGTGGAGGGGCGGCTCTCCCGACCCTCGCAAGGACAGATATTATTGAGATCCGACGCCGAGACAAAGACCCACCTTAGGTTTCGGACATCCAAGCGCGTCTGTCACGACGGTACAACCGTGCTATTGGACGGTGCAAGTACAACTGTTTGATGTCGATGGGGTCCAATGATGGCTCACATCGAAGGTGCGGTCACGGCCTGCCATGTCAAGCAAGTGTTAGAAGAGTGTGTTTGTGATTGGCCAGCTGCCTACCACAGCTACCGTAGAGAACGGCCAGCCATGATGGACGCAACGAAAAAATGCACTCTCCTTTTATCTATCTATCTCAACTCGGTAATGCGTTCCATAAGCAACGATCCCCGCACCGTTGGTTTGGGTGGCGGTTGCATGGTCATCATGGCGACAAAATCTTCGTATACGATTCCCCCCTTTCCCGTATTGTCGACTTGATCGACAATGGTGACGAAATCTTCCATGGTCAAATGATGCGACTGGACAAACTCGTCGGGAAAGGCATCGGACAATTCCATGACTCCCACGGACCTTTTATGGTGCTTGTCTAGTAATTGAAACGCCTGTTTCAGTCGTTCCGGTGTCAGCAATGTCTCTTCCTCCTCCAAGGCAGCACATTTGAACTCGGAGTACTGCAATACCCGGTTGTCGTGGAAAATGACGTGATCCTGTGCAGATTGTTGTTGCTGCTGCTTGTGCATCATGTCGTCGGCATGTTCCTCGTCCTCATTATTATTATTCTGCAAATCATGTTGAAACTGTTTCCACAATTGGACCATTTCGTCATCATCGGGCAACTCATCATGTTGTCCATCATTGTATGCCCGTTGGTATCCCGCCCGGAGTTCTTTGGGATCGAGTTGTCCATTGTGATTGGTATCCAAAGCATGAAAGACTAAATCGAGACAGTGTGTTTCGTCTTGGGACAAGAATCGTGCCGCCATGAGTTTGCAAATGGCTTGTCGCAACTTGAATACGGCGTGCCGACTGGCGTGTTTGTTTTCCTCCAACGATTTGTTGCTATGGTCCAGATTGCTGTCACTCGGGTCGTTGTTGTTATCTGCGGAATGCCCATTCGTATTCATATGTGGATGTCGAGTCCGTTGTCGTTTTCGACGAGCGGTAATAACGTTGGGATAGTTTCGTACATGTCCCAGAATCTTGAGGACGTGACTATTGTTGTCGTCCAATAAAGCATCCCTCACTTGCTGGCACTGTGCTGCCAACCATTCGTGTTGCAATGCCACGGCCGCTGTGGGTCGTTGATTGGCGTCATGAGTCAACAATTGTCGTATGAAATCTTGTGCGAGTGGAGGGACCGTGTCTGGAAATTGGAGTGTTTCTGTTGCAGTCTTGTCGAGTATGCGTTGCCGAATGGCATCTTCCCCATCGTCCTTCGTGTGGACAAAGGGCAGTGATTGCGTGAGTAGTTGATACAGCAGAACCCCACACGCCCAAATATCCGCCTTGGAATCATAGGCGGGAATCTCCTGTAGGACTTCCGGGGCCAGGTAGACCATGTCGTGTCCTTGATCATTGCCCCTTATGTAGTTCATTTTCTTGTTGTCGTCCATCATGGGAAAGGAGAGTGAAAAATCAATCAGTGTGATTCTTGCCGCGTGAGGAGGAGGAGGGTGCCTTTGGAACAGTACATTTTCGGGTCGCACGGCACAATGGACAATGCGTTGATGGTGTAGATAATTGAGGCAACTCAAGAGTTGAAACATAATAGTGGTAGCATCTTGTTCGGATAAAAGTGATGATTGTGATTGTGATTGTTGTAGTGAATACTGGACTAATGATTCTCCTTGATATTGTCGTAATACCATATAAAACTCGTGTTGCGTTTTTGGATTTTGGAAGAGTTCATAGACAATGGGTAGATTGGGATGATCGAGTTGTCGTAGCATTTCGTATTCGTGACAGTAGGAGCAAGTCTCTTGCATAATTTTGACAATGCGTTGTTCCTGTGGCTTTTTCTTGTGCTGACAGACATGAACCCGTGACCATGAGTCTTCTTTGATAACGGCTTCACCCTTAATAATACCGTAATGATCTTCAAAGCGACCCACCCGGGTGGGACGAGTCGTCGACATGACGGCCAAGGCAAACGTCGTCGAATCGCGAAAACTGCTCATGTTGGTCATTTCAGAAGATCTCAAGTTGACATGAATCACTCCTTCATCCCCTTCCGATACTGACACGGATTCCATGGATTGGTCCATGGTTGGATAGACAATCAATCTATAATATATGGATGGATGGATAGATGGATGGAGGGTTGGAGGATTATGGCCAATATTGTGTATGGTAGGGGTAGCTCAATAGCAAAAGATACCAAAAGAAACCTTTGGGGTATCTTTCTCGTCGATGGAGGTATCAACTCTCACTCTTCCTAATCCCTCCGGTGCTTGATCCACACAGTGAGGCACTTGTTCGACTGATCCTAAGGGTCGCTTTAGCTGGTGTGATGTGTGAAGGATCCTTGCTGCGCCTTGATTGATGAGGTGAGTGACGTTGCGATCTTTCGTCTTTCATGGCTGTGACAAGCCAGATGAGCCGCTGACAATGGCTTGAGCAACTGGGCCTATTTCCGGCTACGATACCGCATGCACTGTAACGATAAGCTTCCAGCGCAAAGGCAAACGAGTAAGTGTCCATGGCGTCAACATACATGACCATTCATGTTAGCCCACACAAGGGCATCATACAGTAGGCATCCCCAGCTAGCTAGCACGACTTCAACAAGGTCCATACGACCATGTTTTTACGGCCTTTCTGAAGCAGATTGATTGATTATCCATATCAGATCTGGCGTCATCAGCTTGTACTGTGCCACCCAGCTCCAGGAGCGTTTTAGACGGCGGGACGCTTCACTCTGCTGGTGCAGTTCCACCACACGGCTTCACAAAGCCGGCAATTAGTCTACCGGTACGCAAGATTGATGATGATACAAGAGGAGGACGCTACATCGCTCCATGACTTTTGGTGTTGGTTGGTCAGTGGCTGGTTTCCATAATGTTACTCCTACATGTAGCTAGTCGCTATTAGTACGGTACGACTCCAGAGATCCCCATCTTCTTTGCTTTTGTCTTTATGAATGCCATGAACATGGACCGGTATGCGTGTGTGATGGCGATATGGAGGGAGGTTATCCAATCCCAGAATCGAATCACTGGATTGACTGTACGACTGTATGTGGACTGTGGGAGTGAAGTGTGACTGTGGAGACGTTGCAAAAGCTGTTGTAAGTTTTCTGGCTGGCAGAAAAGCAATGCACAGAATTTTAAGGGCTCGCTTTCTGATGAACGATTGTTGCAGCGGTAGTAACAATTGTGATGAGACGTCTCTTTGGCAGGCTGACTGTGTCTCTTCCTTGGCGCCATTGCATCATCGATCTGTCATTCCATCCCTTAGTACTGTACCCGTAGTTCGCTAGAGGGCTCCACGCATTACAACAACACACCACCACCACCACCATGTCTACTCTTCGGACCAGCTTTTTGCTATTGTGCCTTTTCTTGATTTGGGACCGTCCAACTCTTGCCGCCAGATTCGGGGTGCCTCTTCCAGATGGCGGCATTTGTTTGAATTTTACTTCTACGACAGATACAGAAGAATTGAATGTGGCATGCATTGCTGCTAGTTGGGGAGTCACCAACCATCCGGCCACTGTGAATGGCACGACAATCTACATTGGACAAACCGCCAATGAGTACCAATGGGTTCGAGGGCACAACAGCGATAGCTACACGGCCAACGGGGAGGAACCACTGGGAAGTGTACGAGTGGGTTACACCAATGCAGGAGTGCAAGACTGTCACCTGCAAGTGGATGGCACGCAATGTTGCAGTTGCAGTTCCTGTGTCGATACCAATGGAAAATTGGTGGGAATGAAGGCAGATTGTTCCAATATACCCTACGGGAGAGTGGTGGACCAATGCGAGAGCACCAAACATTACTTTCCGTTTGATTTGAGCGCAAACGGTGTGATTGCTGCGTGCAATGTCGATGCTCCCCTTTTTTCAGGTCCTACCGAAGTGCCAACCGAAAATCCCACCACAACGGCACCGACTGCACAAGCCACTACTACTACTACTACTACTACTACTACTACTACTACTACTACTACTAGTACTGAGAACAACAACAATACCTTGAATGAGGAATCGGCTGTGCCTAGTGCCACTGACAGCGAGAGCAATACCGTGGAAGATGAACCGCTTGTGATTAGTGCCACTACTGACAGTGACAGCGGTGCATTGGGTGCTCAGCATCATCATTATGGTCTGATGGCTCTCTCAAGTATCATCATGCTGATGATTCTACCAGCGTTGATGTGATGACGACTATTGCATTTGGCAATCTACAATTACCAAGCTAATCTCCCTTTCTCCCGGTACCGTACTAAATTCATAACGCTATCTCCCCGTACTAAATTCAAAGTTTTGCTTTCTTAGTCGGTCCGGTGGAGTAGCAACTCGACTATCCCGGCACAAGAGTGAGGGGAAGCATCTGCCAACTTTAGTTGCACGTAGCTCGTCAGCTCTGTGCTTCGTATTCTATGAAGTGGTGTCTCAAAGTGGTGGCTGCTTTTGTGATCAGAGTGTGAGGATAGTTCCGATCAAGGAAGACTCTGGTCATGATCGAGTGCCCGTTGTTCAGATTGACTTTGAAAGTTTCCCAAAGCTTACAACATTGCGAGTACCGGGAGATTTGAGTATTTGGTTCATTTCAGCTTCTTAAGGCGTTGTCAAGAACAAGTACAAGTTCCGATGCCCAGAATGCGCCATCTGGCGGTTTGGTTTGACCCCGTCGCCATTGCCCAAAGTGAGCGCCTCTGAAGATATGCACCACCCGAGTGGGCACAACTACCATGGTTCCATAAAGAAAAGAATTGCATACAATGAGTTGGCACTGCTACTGTACGTTTGCTATAGTTAGTTGTTAACATTATTTATCACAGTCCCTCGTTTAGTTCACATTCATATGCACAGCGTTTTGCTTTTGTTGTTCGTAATGAATGAGCATTTCCACCCACACCGAGTTGACATCCCGTTGGGACGATGGATCGGATGGAACCATCACTGCTTGATCATTCCGTGTAGCCTCCACAATGGTCAAGGAATCTTGCATGGATCGCTTGGGGTGCAGAGCAACCGTCTTTCGGGTCTTTTTGGTGGTGGCTAATGGCAATGATGTCTTTTCATAGACCACTGTCATTTGACTTTGTGGTGAAGGAAACTCTCTGGCAGATTCATACTCCGTCCAGTATTTGGTAGCTTGAAAGACATCAATATGGTCTCGCTGGGCCCTGAATGGTTTTCTGTCACTGCCGGAAGATTGTGAAACTGGGGCGTTCTTACCCAAACCTAGATCATACGTTGTCTTGGCTGGTTTTGTGAATGTCGCTCCAAATAATGGTTTTCTTTGCTGTTGATTGCTGGGGGTAACAAGTCCAGTGGAAAGATCAAATAATAGACTATCCTCTGGAGCCAAGATGCTCAGCTCGATACCCCCCAGAGGGAATACCGTTGATCTTGGCATTGATACTGGCGCACCGACAGAGTAGCCATGGACGCTTGCGAGTGATGATGCAACAGCCGCCGCCATGAGCCATCTTCTTGGGTGGATTTGATGTTGTGATGATGATGCTGTGGAGACCATGTTGGTGTGTTGTGTGGCTATAGAATAGATGTTTGGTTGTTTTGCTTTGATGCTTTGCTTGATTTCAACTTGTGTGCCGTTCCAACATCTAAACATCAACTGGTACGTATCTTTCAACTCGACTTGACTCGAGCCGAATAACAGGGATAGCTACAGATGAATAACTCCACAAGACTTGGTGCGTACATGCCCAAGCCTTGTGAACAACATGGATGGCCATCGATCATCGCGTGAGAAAATGAAACTTGCGTGAGGAGCGATGGGCCGCCCTGACGTTTTCTTTGGAATTCTTTTCAGAAACACCTTCTTCGTTCGAATTCTCACTCTGAACTGCTCGCGCACTTTTCCTCAAATAAGATATCAGCCGGTGGAGCGGCTAATGACTGAATAGTTCTTTTGTTAGGTGGTTGTCAATAAGCCCCAAAAAGCTGTTATGGTGCCAAAGACCCAAAGATACTGCACTAGCTAGACCGGTACCGTACATGTTGTAGTTGTCGCTGCTAGCTGCATGCAGGCCATTGCAGTAACGTAACATGGTTATTAGCAAACAGCTTAGCAAACGCACCCACCAAACGAACAGGATCAAGCGGTTCTATCGGTCGTTTAGCAATGAACAAAAGTTGCTGATAGGGACCGTGTTGGTAGCCACTTCGATCCCCTTGACGCTGCTCTGGTTGGTGTCCAACCATGATCCTGCTACCACCGATCTCTTGACGGCGGCCCAAAAGTACACTCGGATTGAACTAGAGAAAGGGGAAGAAGGAGCGTTGGAATGGAATCCACGGCTCTACGAACGACCAGGACAAAAATGGGATGATTTTAGTATTGGAAAAAGTTGTCGATGGAATTCCTATCGAAACCAGAAAACGGATACCCAAGAAGGCAGTTGGCACTGTATCGATTGTGGTTTATCCGTGGAAGATGCCTGCAAGCCATTGCAACGAAGAGGAATCTGCAGTCCGTTCAATATGTTGAATTGGGATGCCGACCGACCCCGGAAACGATCGCATTTTCGAACCCAAGCCATGGATGTGGCGTCGGGATGGGTCACCACGCATGCAACACATCCCACCAATTACGAACAGGCTCCCTGCACGTCCGACTTGGCACTGCCGTGTTTTAATTTGACACGGTGTCCTACAGATGATGAGCCCATGAAGGTGTACTTTCATAATCCAGAACGGAATGCGCATCTGACATACACGGTCGATTTGGCGGCCAAAAAGTTGCCGGGAGAGATCATGTTGACCACCAATCATAGTGAGGGATGTCTATTTGTGGTATCGGAATACTCGTTCAAGAGTAAAGAAGAAATGATACATAATCCCCTTTATATGGGTGAGTCAGCGAGTGCAATGTTTTGTCCATTGTGATGTTGGCTCTCACGGCTGTGATTTTGCTCTCATGTGGACGTTCTCTTTCATCTGGTATTGGTCCTTTACCAATACACGACAAATCCTTGCGCCAATAATATGTACACGACAACCTCCTCGATCCTACTACTAGCTGGTCAAAATCACTTTGCTTGGAACTCTGGTGTCTTCTTTGGAGCCCACGGAGATCGACCGCATCCTCACCACTTCAATTTTGAGTTTGCCGCATTGGCATCGGGAGGTTTTACGGATGCGCAGTTTCGTCCTGGTTATGACATGAGCATGCACTTGCCACAAGTCTGGAAGAGACCCAACGAAACAAGCCACTTGGACATGCACCGTCCCAGGAGACTCCTGTTGAGTTTCAAAGGAGCCATCGATACGTTCAATGTGAAACAGGCC
The DNA here is from genome assembly GCA_903772945.1 of Seminavis robusta. Taxonomy (NCBI): domain Eukaryota; phylum Bacillariophyta; class Bacillariophyceae; order Naviculales; family Naviculaceae; genus Seminavis; species Seminavis robusta. The sequence continues at coordinate 108,621 of CAICTM010000089.1, read as the reverse complement.
ATTCCCTTTGAACACCATCGGTGGCTGGCACTGGAATACTGGGAGACAGCGCCGGATGTCTTTGTGGATGCACGATGTGTATACGACAATGTCGAATATAGCTCCAAACAGGATCAAGAGTCGTACGGAGAATTGTTGCTCAATAGCACGTTTGTGTTTGCCCCGGGTGGTGGAGGTGCCAACAGCTTTCGATTTCAGGAATCGCTGGCAGCCGATGCTATCCCTGTGGTGGTGTCGTATGTTGTATTACCATTTTCACCCGAGATTGATTGGATGGGTTGTGTGGTCAAAGTCTCGGAAGCTAGGATTCCGGACCTCCCACGAATCTTGCGAAACATTCCAGAATCAGAGGTCCAGGCACGAAGGGAGCGATGTCGTTTGCTCTACAGAGGGCTGCTTGGACGAGAGCAAGACATCAATGGGGATTGGGACATGGCACCTCATTATAGTCATACCTTTTTGTTTGCCCTGAAGATCTGGCGACAGCGCATTCGAAAGGCACATTACATGCGAGAACTAATGGGGGAATTGGATGATTTAGTATTGCATGCTTCCATGTATGAGAAGGAATTCAAGACGAATGAACCGTTTCAGTGAAGCACTCCCCAAGTCTCGCTTGGTAGGGAAGAAACAACAATGGACAAGGATAGAGAAGTGACGCGGGGCGAAAAATTGGCTCTCAAGGCTCCCTTGACGATCAATTCTTCCAAACAGATGCTACGATGTACCGGTACATCAACAGCAACCAACGATCTACGGGAGTAAACAGAGGCTACGATGTACATCAACAGCAGCCAGCGTTCTGCATCGTAGCGGTTTTAGCTGCAATAGTGCCTTTGGCGCAAAGCGGACCCGCGAGTAACATCTTTAGTTGCTAGCTAGCTATGTTCCAAGTTGTTCAACTCAACGGAAAGAATAGTTTCCGCATCCTACATTCTATTGGTGCGTTAATGCTATTTTTAGCTCTCTTCCTGTATTCTCTCTGCATCATTGGACGCCATTTCTTGTTCCGGCTGTACTGGTTGCTGTGGCGGATCCGGATCCGGTTGTTCTTGTTCTTCTTCCACCACAACATCCTTGTCGTCCAGGATATCCAACAAGACATCGGGATCCATAGCGGCGGCACCGGCACCACCCCAATCCCCACCTCCAATCATGACATCGAGCCACCATTCCAGCAGTTCCATGGGATCCCGCAGCCGTCCCACACCATTATGAAAGTCATCCTCGCTGTCGTACCGAATGGGTGCGGCTGCGGTTGCTGCTGCAGGAGGAGGAAAGTAGTACACATCGGGCAACCACGGGATACTAATGTTGTGTACTTCATTTTGACTGACATCCATCATGTACAATGCCATGTGCGAGTCCCATCTCAAATCTCGCAGAAGCTCTGCAACACGATAAAACACAGTGGCATGGAATCGTTTGCAGTGACCACATGTGGGGGATGTAAAGAGCACGAGTGCGTGTTCTTGTTGTGATTGCTGCTGCGTGTCGTCCGTTGCCTCTTGTGATTGTAGTTGTTGAAATCGTTGCTGAAATTCGATCGCCGTCAAGGTAACGACACCGTAGGAATTGACATTGGCATGGGGCGTGGGTGTTTGACTACGTAGTTCAGGCGTCAATCGTCTATTCCAAAAGTCTTGAATGAATTGAGAGACGGGGTTGTTGTTGTTGTTGTTGTTTTCCTGTTGCAAGATGTGAGGAGGTCCAAGTCGGTATCGTCGTACGCCATGCGTGGTGGTCGTAGTTCCATCGCTGTACGTATGCCGCAAGGGTCTCCGATCCGTAAGGAACAGTGTCGGAAACACGGGTTCCGTGCCGTGCTCCTCGTTGTCCAAAGGACCCGTCGCTCGTTGATCCAATGGCGTCCAAAAATCCACTCCCAAGGTGGTCAATATTCTCGTTTCGGTACTGGGTACCAAGAGACACATCATTTGTTGTTGTTGATGATGACATTCATCATGAAAGGTTTGCAACACTCGTTGCAGTGCAGGTGCATATCGATCTTGTTCGTTGGTTGTTGTCAAAAAGGGATGCATATTGACCATCAACAAGGCATGGACTTTGTAATCATTGGCAAAAGCAATGGGTGCCGTGGCATATCGATCGAACCAAAGTACGGAGGGTGTGACTTGTTGAACGAGGAATCGTCGAAAACGATGTTTGGCGGTGGCCACGGGATCATCATCATCATCATCGTCATGGTCATCATCCATAGTAGTACTTGTAGTAGTGTCCGAGATGATGGGATGATGGTTCCAATTGGGCGGTCGCGCATGACGATGCCGATCTTGCAAGGAAAACGAGTAGACGGCGACTTGTGCGGGTGTCATTGCAATGTCATTATTACAATCTTGAATGGCGAGAAACCAGGCATCGCGACGACTGGAGAGTACCCATGCCAGTTCGGCAAAACTGGTGTACAGATCCAATAAAATGGGATCCTTGGTGGGAGATTGACATTGAATCAATAGTTTGACCGTTTGTTGCGATTGTTGCGACGATTGTTGTTGTAATAACCACTGAATATAGGAATAATCTTCCGGTCCCCATTTGGGACTGACTCCACCGGGCAAGTGTTGGACACTGCGGGCAATGGGTTGTATCAAGGGCCACCATTGATGGTCCCACAGCGACCGTAATTCCTGAAGGTTGGTCAATTGTTTGGGTACAATTTGTGTGGCAAATTCGTCGGTATGATGCGAGAATGGTTTGTAGTAGTCGGTTTGCTGTGGCGTTGAGCTGGTCCAAAAGAGTCGTAGGTAATACTGCAAGACGGTATTGCCCACATCCCGTGCCGTTTCCATGGGACCAATGTAATCCAAGAGAAAGGCTTGTTGTTGTTGCTGCTGTTCTGATGTGGTGGTGTGTGGGAAATTGCGTGCCACAACAAAGACCAAAGTGGGTGTAGTGTCGACTCCGACATTGTCCAACCATTCGGCAGCCTTTTCTTGACTGCTGTGAATGTCGAGTGATCCAAAGTAAATGTCTGGTGTCTGTATTAATTGTTGGACGTATTGCGCGGCATCGTGTAGTTTGGTCAACCACTTGTCTTGCACGTCCGTGGCACATGCCGTGTCATCGGACGAATGAATCAACGCCAATAAGAGTCCGTGAGGATCGGCATCGTGTTGTTGATTCTGTAGAACCACGGGAAACGATCGATGAGATTCCAATATCCAAATCCCATGATCATCTTGTTCCAATTTTGTCTGTTTCTTCTCACTACTACTACTACTAGTAGTAGTGGAATCCATTGCTGGATCACCTTCCTCTTCTGACATTTTTTGCTGTTTTTGCCGCTCCAACAACTCGTCTAGCTGTTTGGTTTGTTCTTGCAATTTGTGCAACACTTCTTCCAGTGCTTGCGTCTTCTTCTCTTGCTGCTGCTGATCCTCTTGGGACATGCCATTCACCCTGACATCTTCATCATCATCTGATCTAGTAGCTTCCTCTGGATTCTGTTGATCCTCCTTGGGCTGATGTTCACTTACGTGAGCGCCATGGACGACCATAACCACCAGAAACAACACTAAAAACACCAACACATTCATCCCACAACCTCTTGCTCTCGATCGACTCCTTCGGGTACGAGATGCCAAAGATTGGATCGGAGCATCATCTATCCGCGGAGTGTCGACTTTAACATCTTCCAATGCACTTCTAGTAGTGGCCGCCTCGTTTTCATTGTTGCCATTACTAGTAGTGCTGCAGCAGAGCGTCTCTCTGTTCCTGTGCGATGATGCCGTCGACATGGTCATCATCATCATCGTCAATAATACAGTATTCATTGAGTTGGTTGTTGGTTGAGTGAGGAGCGAGAGATCGACGCCTTGAGCTTGAATAGAATTAATCTATTAATGATTCGAATCACCTACATGTACTCTACCGGTAACCCCCCCCCATCCCATTAATTAATGAATACCTGCTCCTAATTGTTGCTGTTGTGAATGAGATGCCATCACACTAGTGACCCACAATCATGAGTGGGACCAATTTTGACCTCTGGGGACCAATTTTGACCTACCTCTGGGGACCAATTTTGACCTGACGGGACCAATTTTGGAATGGCTTTAAAACCTGCCACGACTGACTCAGAATACCGATCATTGGGAATGAGAAGATCTTACGGTACGTCAGTCATGTGTTCAAGGGACTGGTCTGGAAGGATCTGGCATGACGGCAACAAAAAGACGACGAGAACTCCAATCCACCTTCCCCCACCACATAATATTATGATACTACCTAGTAGCAATGGCAGTCTCCTTCAATATTGCCAACACCCTCACAAACAAACAAACACACACGCACACAAACTTGACCAACCAAGAAAGAACAGAACAGAAAGACCATGTTAGAAGTGGCAGTGATTGGTGCCGGTGCTTCGGGACTGGTGGCGTCTCGACAATTGCTACGACACGGTGTGCGACCGTGCATCTTTGAAGCCGGGCAACATGTGGGTGGATGTTGGAATCCTTCCAATACGGCAACAAACAAGGGTGGTTCCTACAAAATGTGGGACAGTCTGTCGCCCAATCTCTCCAAGTACACGTGCGTCTTTTCCGATTCTCCTTGGCCAGACCATACGCCCACATTTCCCAGTCGCACCGACTTGCAGGACTATCTACAAGACTATTACCACGACACTACCACACTACTGGAACAAGGAGAACAACAAGAATTCAAATTTGGATGTACCGTCACGCAGGTCAAACGAACCACCACAGACGCATCATCCTCGGTTGCATCATCGTCGTCTGGCTTTACGCAACCCTTTCAAGTGGAATGGAACGACAGTCAGGGCATGACTCAATCCCAATCCTTTGATGGGGTCATTGTGGCCACGGGGTTCTTTGCCGTGCCCTTCTTGCCAGACTGCTTTGATGAACTACTCGGCAATGACAACAATCTGCTCATGCATTCGTCACAGTACCGATCTCCCTCACAGTTTGCCAATCAAACCGTCGCGGTCGTCGGAGCTTCCTTTAGTGCCCTGGAAATTGCGGCCGATGTTCGAAAGCACGCCGCAAATGTTATTTCCATTCTGCCCAATATTCCCTATGTGCTGCCACGATACGTCGGTCCTGCCTTTAGCCCGTTGGATACTGTCTTGTATCGACGCCACGACGCAGCACCCAAACTACTGTCAGCCGAGAGCAAAACACCACAACAAAAGCACGCCTTTTTGAAGGGATTGGCTGGACGCAAACAGGCACAACAATCGTCATTGGGACTTCCGACCGATACATCCCAGCCACCTTTTGTGGCGATTAGTGACGATTATTTGGATCTCGTCGTGGACGGCAGTATTCACGCCGTCAAAGGACGTGTGACTCAATCCAGTGTTGACTCGAGCAATAACAAAATTGAGTTGCAAGTAGTAGCAGACGAACAGACGACAACACTGTCGGATATTGATCGAGTCATTGCCTGTACGGGATACCAGAGCAACCTGGACTTTTTGGAACCTTCCATTTTGGAAACGTTAGAATACGATGTGAACGACATGTATGCACCCTTGACGTTGTGCCACGATGCCTTTCATCCTCAAATACCGGGTCTGGGCTTTGTCGGAATGTATCGAGGACCGTACTTTGGCATTATGGAATTGCAAGCCAAAACTCTGGCGGGCATGATGAGTGGGGATTATGTTCCCACGCCAGAGCATGTGGCAGCCGCATTGGAAGAATCCAAATCCATTCGACAATCGACACCGCGGGCGCAGTTTCCGCGACATGATTATGTGGCCTTTATGGACACTCTGGCGCAACCATTGGGATTGTTGCCCCAAGGAACTGCCGGAGCCAAAGGGGCCATGGTGACACCCCTCGTCTACCAATCGGCTCCGAATGAAATTTCAGAACGTGCACTGAAAAATATAGACCAGGAATGTCGTCACGGTGGCTCGTCATCCGTCAACATGGCCAAGGTGGCGCTCAGTGCCTTGATTGGGAAATGGGAGTTTGATCGGACCATTACGCAATTTAACAATCCATCCATGGCGCCGCAAAAGGTAACGGGAGTCATTGACTTTTCCCACATTGCACCGTCCGTGTCGTCGTCGTCAGACTCCTCGAACAACAAGTGGAACTCAGTGCTCTACAATGAGAATGGCATCTTTCATGTGGCAGGAAAGGAACTGGAAGTCTTTCGTCAATACGAGTATGAATACAAGGACAATGGCATTCTGGAAATTTATTTTGTGGAACAAGGGGCACGGGCACATCTATTCTTGAGCCTCAAGTTTACTACAACCAGCACCGAGGCCGAGAACGATGCTGGCCAACGGCGATGGATTGCCACATCCGATCATCTTTGCATCAAGGACCTCTACAAAGGAGAGTTCCAAATTCAGTTTGACGGTATTTCGGCCACACAGGTTTCCATGACCTACCGAGTCAAGGGTCCCAACAAGGACTACGAGTCTGTCACACATTTGAAGCCTCATTTCTAACTAGATATAGATAGATGTTGCTGCCGTATTGGGACCGTGACTGCGAATTTTATAGAATGGACGGTCCGAACGTTCGCACTCACGTAAAGCATCTCGCCTCCACATAGCCCATAGTTGTAACCTCTTCGTGCACATGGCACAACGACAGCTTGCATGCCAGAGCTTGCCCTACAATGGATGCGACCATGATTTTGAACTACCACTAGCTAGTACGACTACAACTACAATAAAGAATAAAGGCCATGATTTTGTTTGTAAAGATTGTCTACTATGTGTTATTGTTCTATGTTTATGTAAGGTTGTATTTGAGATTGAAGCATCAACAATGATAGAGGTTGGTTGTCGGGTGTCACGGGTATTAACTTTGGACTTTCGTCGCGTGGAGGACGTTCGGACAAGCACTCTGCAATAGAGGCTGCCTAGCACAGGAACCACAAACCTGGCTACCTTCGATGTGACCCTTCAATTGAACCAACTGTATTCATCTCCGCAAAATTGTTGTATAGCCCTGCACCCCGCCAGATGCTTGCTCCTTGTGTATTGTATTGTGTTAGTTCCCGCAATCCCTTGTTGTCTCCCCCACTTACCTGTTGTCCTAGACTGGAATGTACCGGTCAGGCTTTCTGACTTGCCGTCCAGAAAGAGTTGTTGTTGTCTGAACTGTGGTTTGCTGCTGTGTGTCCGTCACAGGTTGTGTCGTCGTTGTCTTCTTCTTCTTGCCCTTTGCCTTTTGTTTTGTCGACTTTTTCATGGTCGCCGCCGCTCGTCTACGTTTAATTCTAGGTTGTTGAACTGCCACCCGCCGTGGCTTCGTCTTGATTTGTTCTGCGATTCTCTGAGATGCAATCGCCGCCATGCGTCTCTTTGATCGTCGCAAAGTTGATTGTGCTGTGTCCACATTGTCCTCCTCGTCGACTCGGTTGTCGACTAGTGGTTCTTCAGCCTCAACTTGTTGTTGTTCCTCGACCAGTGGCTCTTCAACTACCACTTCGTCGCCAGTCACGAATTCGTAATCTGTATCGCCCGAGGCTACACCAGCCTCCAATTGTAGTGTCTTGTACCGCCGCATCAATTCCTTGACAAGGTCTCCACCATCCTTCATCAAGGCTGCGAGAATGTCGTTGGGTACCACTCCAAGTAGCACACCATTCATCATTCGCATCTCCAATACAAATGGCTGTTGTCCATGCACACTGATCTTGAAGTGTGCCACATGCCACTTTTGAACGTATGGGACCACATCTGTGCATGTGGGAACCACCGCTGCTTCGCATGTGATTGTGGCATCGGATGCCATCTTGTCGTCGTCGACGGTCGAGACTGCTTCTATTGTCTCAACGTCTTTAGTTGTTGTTGGTTGTTGTTCTACTTCTACTACGGGTGCTGCATCTTCCATGCAGACTTCCTTGACCTTGCGATAGACAAATCGTCGTTTGGCAATCTGTTCTCGCGTATTCAAGGTGCAAATTTCGTCGTTGGCATTGCGCTGAATACCGCCGAGATGTAAGTGGCACATGGCGAGTTCGAACATGTAAGTGTTCTTTTCGTTGACCATGAACCAGTGGGCGACTTGTTTGTCGTTTCCTTTCTTCGCCTGGATGAAACGAACAAGTCCCTCGAGGTCTTGATGCACGGCATCAATTTGAATGTACAGTTTGGCTTGTTTTAGGTAGGCTTTGTCGCTTTGGAACCATTTGTTGTTGGTGATCCATTTGGTCACTTGTTGGTATCCGTACTCTTGAATCAACTGCACGAGATCCAAGACGCGTTCGTGGGGTGTGGGTGTGCCGACGGAAATGAATTGTTGCCAGGCTTCGTGCCGATATTCGTATCGGGCCTGTGGCACATGTTTCGTCATGTCTCTATAGACACGGCTGTTTTCCTCTTGTTCGCCCTCGCCAGAAGAGTATCCCACTACAGTGTTGACGGGAGCAAAGGATAAACGGTTTCCATTGCTCCGTTCGGTGTCTTGACCGTAATGGGCCTTCCAGCGAGCGTTGGCTGAATGACTGGGTTTGATGCGACAGCCTTTCGGCCGGTGCTGGTTGTTGTCGTATCCGTAGTGACCATGCTGATCCGCAGGAACCAGGGAAAGGTCGTAGGCACCTAGGTAGCGACCGTGCTGCTGGAATTCCACATCAGGATGCATTCCGTGCAACAGTGCCGCGGTTTGGACGACATCTTTGTCCAACTCGTCCAGTTGGAATGTTGGGACTTCCTCTGCCGCAGGAACGTCCTTGTCGTTGTTGGTGTTGCCCGTCATCTCCTTGTCGACCTGGAGAACGGGGGTCTTCTTGATGTTGCTGTTGTTGTTGTAGGTGGTCCATGACGACGAGAGCAGCTTGATGATAGAAGAAGAGAACTTCATTTTGCAATTGATAGGTATTGAATAGAAGATTGATAGAAAAGGTAAAAGTAGACTTGAATAAGGTCTGGGGGGGTTGATCTGGCCTAGGCTTATCAACAATCGCAAATCTTCCTTGTTCGGTTGGGTATGCAACTCTAGCAATCCGGTTGAACAAAAAGGTGAGCTCATCATGGTGACAACCCAATTTTTCGACCCCAATTTTCAGATGACAGATTCTGCCAGATGGAAAACGACGGCTCGTGACAAGACAAGACTGAGCCAGTGATGATTATCGACTTTCAACCCGATAACACCCTATAACACCCAACAACACACTTCCTCCTGGGCCTCGATCCCTTGTTACTGTTGTCTGATTGCTTGTAGTTGATGGTGCTTGTTGCGGTTGTTCGGTGCGGTGCTGTTGGTTGCGGTGGTGCTGCGGACGGTGCGGAGCTGCGGAGTCATTGAATTAACGTGGGTCATTTCCACGACCCAAAAGCGATAAGGGAACCCACGACTGGTTGACACCACCTTCCACAAGACGCAGGGCGAGCACACTCGACCCAGTGACTGTCACTCGACCTCGACTCGTCGGCTGTCACTCGGCTGAATGACTCACAATCATCTTGAAACAAAAGTTACCTGTACGGTACTGTACTGGTACCGTACATGTACCTGGAAGTAGAACACTCAACTTCAGACCCTTTTTTTCTACCGGTACGACCAAACACTAGCTTGCTAGCCAACTGTAGTACTTGGTTCATGAAATCATGTATATTATAATCGTTGTTGGCTTTTCTGCATCTACCTATTTTTTTGTCCGTTCCCTATGCTAGCTTCATTGATTGTTGTTCACGGTGCCACGATCGATCATGCATCAAACGCCGTCGAGGGCCCCGCAGTTGCAGGTGGTCGGGATGGAGCAGGAGCGGGAGCAGGAGCTGCGGCAGGTTCTGTTGTTGCTTCTGGCTTTGGCTTTTCGGCCTCTTCTGGTTCAAACGAACGTATCGCTGTTCCAGCAAAGAAGTCGGCTGCTTGCATCATAGTTGCTGGATCGGGGTAGCAAACTTGACCTAACCCAATCACACATTCGGGTAGCTCATCGTCCGAGCGGCCCTCAATCACAAAGCCAACGCTACACACGACATTTGCGAACATGGAATCCTTCATGTAGCAGATTCCCTGCTTGGCCAAGTAGGGGAATACGTGCAGAGAAATGTCAAATTCAACACAAGAGATCTCCGGGTGAGGATACAAAAATCCAGTTTGCCCTGGGCGCTTGATAAGGAACGGTTTGCCATTGTATTTGCCAATCCAGCTTGGAAGGCCAATTTCTTTGGCATTGACAACATTCGGGATCATTTTGAATCGCTTTTGAAACTCGACGTCGCTGGGTGCGCGTCTCACCCAATCCTCAAAGAGACGAATGGCATTCACCTGTGACTTCTGCACATCGTCTGGGGTTGGCTCCGAGGTTGGGTCGTAATCCTCAGCCGTGATCCGCTTTAAGATATCGCGCGTCGTCTTATACATGTTGAAGTACAAGGTCACTGTGTATCCACCGCCGTCACTGGAGGATGATCCCAATTTCGGAGGATCGGTTGGTAAAGACAAACTGACAACAAAGTGGTCCGGGGCTCTCCAAGTTTTCACCTCGTTAGGATCAACGTCGTAGGGCAACTTCGGCAGCTTGACGCGTTTAGCCATATCTGGATATCGTGCTGGGGATTCAAAAATATCCATCTGCACCAACTCATAAATTGATCCCGGCGAAGGCACCTTGGATTTGGTTGTAATGTATCCGTGCGATCGAACACCCAGATTTTCACCAGGAATGCTCATCCAACCCGAAAACTTTTCCCCCTTGGCGTTGACTCTGGGGTCCGTGTGCTCCTTCAGCCTGAGAGCCGATAATCCTGCCAGTGGTACATATTTTTCTTTCTTCTTTTTAGCCTTGACCCCAGTAGAAGTAGCAGCAGCCCCAGAACCTTTGTCGGCACCACTTCCCGCGCCTCCCGATCCCGTCCCCTTTTTGCGGTTTGGCTTTTTTCTCTTTTCTTTGCGGGGTTTTGTTGTTGATGGAGCAATTTTGGCGGCAGCAGAGGCAACTCCTGGACGTGGCATGGATTCCAACAATGTAAAGAGCGTCATGTTGGCAACCGTCACAACCATCCAAAAGCTTTGCACGGACATGGTGGAATTGCGCGCGTACATAAGGGCCATGTTGATCATCGCAGCTGCAACGACAAGGCGTTTCTCTGGCATGAACCAAAGGTCACTGTCATCGACCGTGGCATCCGTTTCGGGTACTTTCGATTCGAGGTTGTCGGCTTCGTCATCTTCCTCGTCGCTGTCTTCTTCGTCATCGTAATCCGCACTATCGTCCTCTTTTACGTCGTGCTCTTCCGGTGTCAATTCGTTCTGCGCACGAATAACGTACGGTTCCATCATCCACAAGCGACGGCCCGAGACGTGATGAAAATTGGGTGTTGGCATATTCTCCGAATCCTCGAACGCTGAATTACTGTTGTGCTGTAACTGTTGTTGCTGCGAACCGGAATCGCGTTGCGCTGGTTGTTGTCCTTCGGCATCACTGGGGGGTTCTTGAAGGCTGGGTAGAAAGAGTGCCGTGGGATCGTGATTGGCTGGATCGGCCGCCGACAACAATTTGAGATTGTACGCATCGACGCTGTTCTGCACAATGACATCGGTAATGGCTGCCATCCACATGAGCTGTGCTCGATGCGATGCAAAGCATAATTTCCATTTGGTTTCTCCTCCCACCTTGATGGACAAACAAAATGGACTGGGTGCACCCGAATGTCCCAGTGTGGCACAAACAACGGCATTTTCCTTGACCAGATCCATGTATCCACGAGCCGAGGAGGCTATTTCCCCGGCTATTTTTTCCGCCCCCGTCGATGTGGTGGAAATGGTCGATAGACCCAACGTCGTGGCCGTTTGTTCCAAGGCATCCATCATTCGTTGCTTGGTACTGGTGGTCTTTCCACTAGCACTCGTATAGTATTTGGGATCATTTTCAAATCGTTCCGTAGCATCATCCATTAGGTCACCACCACCACCGGCACTGACATCGCGATCGTCGTCACGACTATTTTCTCCCTTGGCCCGGAAATACGACAAGGCATTTCCCTGCAAGATGAATCGACGTCGTTCCCATGCCGAACTGCGATAATAACTGCCAAATCCAGATCGTCGTTTCCAGATTACGTCCGTCATCTTGATGGGCAATTCGTTCTTATTATTGGCATTGGCAGCAGCACTAGTAGCATCAAAGGATGGGCTTTTGGGCAAACCTTCCATTTGTTCTGTCGCAACAGTAGCCGCCGCCATGGGGTTGGATGTGGTGGAACTGTGCAAGGAGACGCCCGTGGTATGTGACTGTTCCAAGGACATTGTCGATGGTGTTTCTTCCTTGATGGTGGGTGGAAGAGTGCTGTTGGACGTGGTGGTTGCCGCAGAGATCGTTGGAGTGAGACTCGCCATGGCGACAGCCGGTGGCGGAGCCGTACTGGCCGTGGTGGTGGTCGCCGTCGTAGCGGTTCCCGTACTCCCAGTCTCCATGACATTGGATTTACTGGGTTCTTTGGCGGTCGACATGCTAAACGGGAAGGATGTGGTACTAGATCCCAACGCCGATTCAATGGTTCCAGCATATTCCAGAAACCCCTTTTGTGCCGCTTTTTGTGCCGTCTTGGCACCACTGGCAATGGTTTTTTGCAAACTCTTGAAATTTTTGGTAAACCCCTTGCTACCACTTCCGCTACCAGAAGAAGAGGGTGCTGCTGCCGGTGGATGGGCGGTCGCTGCCATGTGTTGAAATTCCGGTTGACTGAGTACCATGCGTTGAATTTCTTGATGTGATTTAGTAGGATTGGCTTGTACGGCCATGGCCATGGCTTGTGCCAATTTGAGTGCTTCATCTTCGGCCGCTGCCGGTGATGGATTATTAGCAGCAGCAAACGGTTCGTCCTTTTGATGTACGAGATTGAACTCCATGGATGCTTCCGTGGGATCGTTGTGACTTTCAGAAGGATTGAATTGACTTTCGGATCCTTCTTCGTCGCATTCGGCCAATGTCGGTGGCAAATGTGGTTGTAGTTGTTGGTGTTGTTGCTGCTGCATAATATTAATAGCTTGTTGTCCATCAATAATAGTGGCGGCGTTGACGGGAGTATTGACGGGAGTTTTGCCCATCATCATCATGGTGGAATGATGAGTAGTTGTTTGTGTGGGTGTACTCGCGCGAGAAGAGTTGGCCGACGAGGAGTACGCGTGATGCACATTCTGATGCATTTCCACGTCGTGTGATTTTTTGCTGGATTTTTTGACCTTTAGTTTCTTGGCCGCGGCAGCTGCTGCCTTGGCGACGTGTTTGTAACTGGATTTGTGTTTGCTGCTTTTTTGTTTCTGTTGTTGTTGGTTGCTACTGGTGGATTCTTCGGCTTCTTCTCCCGAACTGTTGGGACTGTGGGGATGTCGGCCACTGCGAGGAGGAGAGAGACTGCGAGGTCTGCGACTGCTCTTACCACTACTGGGGTGTTGGGAGGACGATGACGATGACGAAGTGGTAATGGCACTGTTGATTTGTTTCTTGATGCCTCGGGCCACTCGTGTACTGAGTCTACGACTCTTGCCCTTGCTCTTGGAAGTACCGGTATGATTGGCGGCCTGAACGGGAACTTCGAGATCATCGGCAATTCCTAGATCTGCTGACATGTCCACGTTGGCCATGTTCTGCGAACGTTGGTGTTCCAGCTCTGTAATGATACCGGATTCACTCGCTTCGGGACGATCGTACGAGTCTACGCCATTGTTGCTCTCGCTCGAGTCGATTTCACCGCCTTGATCCTCCATCTTCACGAACTTCTAACTGTTGTCTCTTTTTAAATGACTGACGGTTGTGTCTTTCTGGCTGTTCTTTACTAGCAAACTGACTACTAGTAGCCAGAACACACTGTGTGGTTGTCGTGGTTTGCTCACTCACTCGCTCTTTCACACACACTAGTTGCTACTAGCTAGTGACCGATCTGTTCCACGGACGAATTAGTCGGGCTCTGCTCTACCAGCTCCCCTATTGACACCCGAAAGCCGCGAAAAAGAACCCTTTAGCGGTTGGCACACTGCTTCTATGCTTTGCCTGACTTCTCACTTCAGTGTAATGATCGCTTCAATGCCCCGTCTTGCTCTCTCGAACTCTCTCTGGCTTGTTACTACACGTACTCCAGTGGCCAGACCTCTTATTTGCGTTCTCGAGAAGACTGACTGGATGGATGCTTCCTTTCGGACAAAGCCTTGCTTTTTACGATCTGATCTCGATCTTTTTATCAATCAATTGTTCTCGCTGATTTGGAATCTTTTGCACATGGCGGAACAAAGATTGATGAGGTGAGGTGCGTAGACCATAAGTACAAGATTTAACAGAGTGCGTTGAAGTTGCAAAGGAGCCGTTATTCTCGTCAAGTCACGTCAGGCTGACGGTTGGGTGTTGAAAAGGTGTGAACTTGAACGCACAATTTCTCTAATTTAATCAATATCCTTCCAGCTCTACTGTCTAGTAGACTGGCTATTCGTTTCGTTTTCTCTTTCTCTCTCGTTCAGATTGTGAGCTCTACAACTGAGCTCCGATATGCATACATATACCAGGATCTTTCGATCCTCTGCTTCTCGCAGTTTCATCTACAGATAGATCTCGTCGATCTATCTTCCTGAAGTGCATGGTTGGCCCTGGAGGGCTTTCCCACTTTACTAAACCTATGGACCTTCATCCGTCCATTCATTTGCTCCATCCCGTCGCTCCTTGCATTCATCTCTTCGACCTAACTTCCTAACCTTTGTAGTTGCATCATCTAGACGACCATTGTCCTCGTTCCTCGTACACCTGGCCATCTGATGATGATCGGATAACCATCTGATTTGAGTCACACATCCCCAATCACGAACCGTGATTGTGGATCCCGAGTCGTCTGTCCGTCATACGAAAATACCTTTCTGACACCCTTCCTGTTTTCGCGATGATGGCAGCGACCTTCTTACCAACTCAAACCAATTGCTCCTTGTCTCCTGTTAGTTTCGGTGCATGTCTGTCGAGGGTCTCGACGTTGACATTCTTGGTTCCAATGTCGCTCACGTTGTCTTCCGAGCGAACAAAATCAATCTTCACTAGGCCGTCCTGCTGCATTTGGTTCACGTAGTGCCACCTCGTATCCATATGCCTTGTTCGACTTGCACTTGTCTTGTTCTCTGACATAAAGATAGCACCTACGTTATCGATCTTCACTTGCACAGGTAGTTCCACGTTGATCTGTAGGAACTTCAGAATCTGCGCGATGAACGGGACTTCTCGTACTGCTTCGCCACACGCGTAGAACTCAGCTTCGGAACTCGACAATGCTACGACCTTCTGTAGCTTGGACCTCCAGTGAATGAGTACACCTTCGAGAAAGATCATCATGGACGTGACTGATCTTCTGTTGTTCTTGTCTCCGGCCCAATCCGAATCCGAGAATACTTCCAATTTCCACGGTCCTTCGTTCTTCTCTGGTCTCATCAAAAGTCCACGGTTCCTTGAGTCCAACACGTACTTTACACAGCGTAGCATTTCCTTGTACGCTGCCGGCGTTGCGCATCCCAAGACCTTAGCTAGCTCTCGTACTGCGTTCGAGATTTCTGGCCTTGAATGCTTGATCAGGTACATGAGCATGCCTACTCCTGTTCGATATCTGCTCTGTTGTTCTTCAGCGATCCATTCACTCTGTTCGTCTGTCTTTACTATTCCGAGTCCAGGCGTTCCCGCAGTCTTGTACTTGGGTAGCTTCTGTACCTCCTCTCCGAAGTGGTTTGAATCTTCTTAATCATGTGGGGTTGTCCCACCCATGCAGCATCCTTTCGGGGATTCATCCGAATCTCACAGCTCAGGTAGTCCGTGAGTTCGTACTCTATGTCATGTTCAAGCCTCGATCTTTAATCCCTTGAAGCACTTCCTTGATATCGTTCTTCTCCAATGGTGAGATTGTCATCCACGTAACATAGAATCACGCATATCTTCCCATTCTTGTTCCGCATGAAGAGGCATGATCACTAGGACATGTAACGAATCCTAAGTCTTCCAGACACTCGCAAACTTCAAGTAGTACTGTCGTGCGCTCTGGCAAGCACCATAGATGGTCTTGTCCAGTATGACACATTCGTCGTCTTGGTGTTCTAGTCCTTTTGGGCAGTCCATGTAGATGACTACGTCCATGTCTCCATGTAGGAATGCTGTCTCAATATCGAAGATAATTGCCTTCGCTCTTCCCATCTTCTTTAGTAGTAGAATCAAAATGATGCGGAAGGTGATGTCGTTAGCCACCGGACTGTAGATGTTGTCAAAATCAATTCCAGGTACCTGACTGTAGCCGCAGGCCACCAATCTAGCTCTGAATCTTCCATTCCGCTTGATTTCCAGCACCCATTGTGTTTGACACATCGTCTCCCTTCTCCATTCTTGATCTCTTGATCTTGCGCCAGACTTGAGTTTCTCCATCTTGTCTAGCTCCCTTTGATCGCCTCCCTCCACTTCTCGCTGAAATGGTTCCGGGTGGTCCCAAGCTTCCTCAACGTGCTTGGCTTGGTGAACAGATATTTGTACTTTGCTGGATCCTGAGTCCTTGGGTCATAATGCGAGAGTCTCTTGATCAATGGATGCCTGTCTAGTCCTCCCGTCAAATCTACTTCTGATGCCGTGTACCCAAACTCATCCAGTCTTCATGTGCGTTCCCAAAACGTTCTGTCATTGGAATCGTCGAAAGTTTGCCATTTCTGTCATTGGCGGTGATTCCGGTTGTTCGTGCTGAGCTGTTATCTTCTCTCCTCCTTCGGATGCATCGTCCGAAAGTGCTTGCATGAGGGAGCCCCCGTCATGAGGTTGTACCGCCGCTAGCTTGTCCAGTGTCTGTAGGGCCTGGGGGTTGTAGCTCGCACTGAGTTTCTGTAGTTCCCGCGTTGCCTTGGATAGTTTGGTCGCGACCGGGTCAGGTGGTTTGGCTGTTGGGATCGCGAGAACTTTATTAATCTTCTTGGTTTCTAGTGTGATTGCTCCTGCTTTGGTAGTCTTCGTGGGCTTAAGAGCAGATCATGAGAGTTCGATCCCGTTTTCTGTAGGTAGGACGCTGAGGAGTTTGTCTTTTCAATATGTGTGAGTTCTTCGCTGTGCTGGGTAGACCCATACCCTTCCTTCGGCATACGTCTTGTCCTCCAGATCACATCGCGTGTGAGTACTTGTGCTCCTGTTGCGATATTGTACATCTTGTACGTGTCTGCACTGTGATTCCGTGTCTTCCAAGATACAGCATAAGTAATCCCGATCTTGTATTTTCCCTTGATCTTTCCAACAACTTGACGTATCCAACCTCTCCAATCGTCGCAACTTGGATAATTGTTGAATGTCTTCTCCAAGAACATGCGGTAGCTTGGATTGTATGAGATGCTGACTGTAGTACATTCTCAACGTCAGTGACGTGATGACTGCATCTCCGTAGAAAAACTTTCGTTGCTTCTCAACAAAACCGCTTCGTGGACATGGCCCGAATTCGATCGTGCCTACTGCAATCCATCGTTTCTACCTTTCCGTTCTGTTGAGGCGTATCTCGTCCAGTTACTCAAACTTAACCGTCTCAACATGGTTCAATCGCGTTTTCACATTCCGTCATCAGCTTCTTGTTCTCTCCTGCATCGTCCATCCGGATGTAGTGTACTGGAGTGCCCCTGCGATCCATCACTCGAATGAAGTTCTTGACTTTAAGGATGACATCGCGTTTGGTCTGAATGATCCTACTCCATCGCATACTGGTAGCATCATCAATGATCGCCAGCCAATACTTTCCTCCCTTGGTAGACGTGCCTTCATCCACAGACGAGGTATCTATAAAAATTCGTTCTCCAGGGATCTCTGATGTCGTTGAAGTCTCCTTGGCTACGGGTGCTTGCTTTGCTCGTCCTGCTCCCACAGTGAGAACATGGTTTAATGTCCTGTGAGCTTCCACCCGTACTGATGTGCTGTCCTGCGTAGTGCGGCTTCACTCGCATGTCCCAGCTTCTTGTGGAGATCATTGATTTTCCAGTACTTCACCTTACTTGGCTGTTCCGATTTGGGCGTATCCGCAGTGTCACTTGGCGAATCTCTTCAGTCGCTTCCATGCCGTGTCATCCGTGCACGCGTAACTGCTCTCTTGTGGCATGTCCTGTGGAAAGAGATCAATGCCGCAAAGATATCCGTCTTTGGTTGAGTTAATTTTATCAAAGACTATCGTTGGTTGCGTTGCGTCAAGACAATCTTGGTTCCTTTATCGAGATGCTCCAACCCTTCTGGATTGCCTGACCAAACTAAATAAACAAACACCCAGGTTGGGGACATACTTGTAATCCGACAGTGTCAAGTCATACGTCGTGCCATCAGTTGCATTGCCGTTAACTTGATCGTGCCTTTCTTTACTCTCGGATCTTGTCTCCACTTCAACCTTGATTCCTTCATCAATTTCTTCCACATCACTCATTCCATCGTCCACATTAGCCCATATGAGTTGATGCGCCACTGTCTCAATCCATGTGCTCCGGCTGAAACTTCTCCTGACCTCATGGTGAACACATACATCATCCGCTTCCTTCATTACCTTGTACATCTTGCCAGCGCTTCTTCCTTGCCTGTCGAACTTCCGACTGCCACGCTTTAACGAGCCACATTACGGACGCTGTGGGAAGTATGGTAACCTGACGGATGATCACCTGCATTCCTGTCTGCACGTTGGTGTCCACAAAGTGACTCACTTTCCTTGTGTGACTAGGCCGCATTCGTACATGATGCCGGGGAGTTCTCGATCACGATCGGTGGTCAGTCCATCCGTGTAGGTATAATGGTTCGTCCTTGTAGTAACGGATGGATCTCTTGGTGATTGGGTGATCACTCCTGCAAAGTTCAAACGCACTTGCCAATAGTTTTGCCCGATCTTTGCCATCCAGCGTCCTTGGTATACTGACCCAACATAAACTCAAAAGCCCTTCCCACTTGTCGGTTGGCTCGCGCCTAATAGTTTGAGCTCGTTTCTATCGCTACCAGTCGTCGGACTGTTCTTCTGTGTATTGCAGCTGATTGTGTACGTTGGTGTTGTGTTAGGTAAATGCGATCTCTCCTTGGGATACCATAGTTCCGTAGGATAGAGTTATTGAAAATCTTCCTCTCCGACATATACTCTGGGGTAATCTTCCTTCTTGCAGGTGTTTGATTGCTCGTTGCCTGTTCTTTGTCTGCTCACGAGCACTACTCAGAATCAAGCGCTTCCACCGACAATCACTGGCCATGGTTGTGCGAATCCGCTTCTCCCAATAGGGCATATCCACGTGCACCTTCCAATCCCGATTGTATTGAGCCTGTGCGACCATCTCCGTTACATACTTCATTTCTACTTCGGGAATGCTGAATGCCGTGAACCCGAACATTCCTGCGTTTCCTGTTCCTTCGCCGACGTTTGTCCGCGCTTTATCTTGCACGTTAACATAGCCCCTGCGATTGTTGTCGTGTCTGGAGTCCAATCGCGAAAGAGCAACACACGCCCAACCTAGCACTTCCGCCTGGAGCTCCACGAGATGGGGGTTGTTCTGTATCTCGTATGGCATCATCCTCAGCAACCATCTGAAACTGTTCGAAGTTTCCGACCAGTGCTTCATCTCTGGGCTCGAGTGCCCTTCCCATATGTCTTCGGGGATTAGTTGGCATGCTTCTTCCGCGATTCTCCTCCACTGTATACCACCTATGTGTGAATCGTCCATTCCCATCCTTCGGTTTGCTCGGTTCATTGGGATGTCGTTGTTCAATGGGATTGGAGTTTGCTGATCTTCATCATGTGTCGACTCCAACCTCGGTACAGTCTGTTCCTCTAGCACGTTCGGGCATCTTGGAATCTGTCGCCATCTTTTCTTTCTTCTCGTCTTCGCTCAAACAGCTGTAGTAGTTGTTGTCTTCGTAGATTGTGGGCGAATTTGTCGTTCGTTGTTTCTCCTCCCTTCTCAGAAACTTCTTCGTTGTGCCGTTTTGCTTTAAATCTGGAGTGTTCGCTGTCGGAATCTGCCCTGCTCTCTTGTTTCGCAGGACAGAAAGAACGTCTGGGTTCTTGTTGTCATGTGACTGATTCTTCTTTAGTCAGTCGTTGTTGTTCTTCTTGGAGAGATTTAGGGCGTCCATCGCTCATAATTAATTGCTCCAAGCTTTCTCATCTTCATCCACGTCATCTCCGCTTTCAAAATCGTCCCAGAACGCGTCCCATTCTTTGCCTTCATTTCCGATGCTTCTTTCTACTCCTCCTGTTTCATCGTCTGACAACCTTACTCCTCGGCATGGCATGCATATTTCTTCGCTCATCGTCATGAATGCCATCTCTTCCGTTGTTTCTTTGCTGTGTTTGCTCCTTCTACATTTCGCTGTTCCCTTTGATTTTAGGCAATCCGATTTCCTGTGCCAATCTTTCCACAGTGGAAGCACTTTCCGCTGAACTTCTTCTTTCCTTGAAATCCGCTACTGCCCCATTGTTCCTGCTGAATTACCGTTTGACTTTCCTTGGTACCTTGTCCGTAGCTTCTTCCGTTCAAGCCTTTCTTGTCTGGGCAGTCTTGTTGCTTGTGTCCGATCTTTCCACAGTTCCTGCATCTGCCCTTGAATTGTTTTCTCCAATCATGAAAGCTGTTCGCCATTGTGGTCTGTCGACTTGTTCCGTGCTTTAATCTCATCGTAGATTCGCATAAGTCATCCACCACACTCTTTACCGTATTCCATGTCCTGTTGTCTTGATCCTTCCAGAACATTCTTCTTCACTTCATGGTACACTCCGAGTTCTCCTTCCTTCTTCGGCATCTTCTCGAGAAGGTCCTTGATGTACTCTTCGTCCGATATCTTGAACCCATCTTCGCTAGCTTCTTGCGTTTCACGTCGAGTCCAATCTCGAACTTCTTTGGGTTTTCCTTGATGTCCATCTTTATCGCGTAGTATTCCGTTCGTCGAGCTGCTACCTCACCACTGTCTTCAGCATCGTAGAGGTCCAGCATGGACTCCCACATGCCCTTGAATTTCCCAGCAGCATGGTCAGTCGTTTGGTGTGAGGCCAGTAGGTCGAAGGCGACTTGCCCTTCGATGGTCTCCACATTGATCGAATCCAGCAGTATTCCAGCAGCCTTGCTGTTCTTCTTCTGCAAGACTTTCGATCTTTTCTACTTCGTCGTCCGACAACTGTGCCCGTACCTGTAGGGTTTTCCCAGTTGTCCGGTTTGATCTCCGTAGAGTCTTTCATCAGTTCTACGTACCATACTTCGATAAATGGGCCATCATCTTGACCTTGTAGAACCTGAACTTCTCATCTTTCCCATCGAAGATGGGATACTTGCTCGACGATGATACCTCTACCTCCGTAGACATCTTTACTTACTTCTCAATTCTTCTCCTTTCTGTTTGACAACCTGGATCCAAGCTCACTCTTTCCTGATAGCTATCGTTTTAAAACGTGTTGAAAAGGTGTGAACTTGAACGCACAATTTCTCTAATTTAATCAATATCCTTCCAGCTCTACTGTCTAGTAGACTGGCTATCTGTTTCGTTTTCTCTTTCTCTCTCGTTCAGATTGTGAGCTCTACAACTGAGCTCCGATATGCATACATATACCAGGATCTTTCGATCCTCTGCTTCTCGCAGTTTCATCTACAGATAGATCTCGTCGATCTATCTTCCTGAAGTGTATGGTTGGCCCTGGAGGGCTTTCCCACTTTACTAAACCTATGACCTTCATCCGTCCATTCATTTGCTCCGTCCATCGCTCCTTGCATTCATCTCTTCGACCTAACTTCCTAACCTTTGTAGTTGCATCATCTAGACGACCATTGTCCTCGTTCCTCGTACTCCTGGCCATCTGATGATGATCGGATAACCATCTGATTTGAGTCACACATCCCCAATCACGAACCGTGATTGTGGATCCCGAGTCGTCTGTCCGTCATACGAAAATACCTTTCTGACAACCGCAAAGTCAAGTCGTTCTTGTCGCATCGCACACACAAAACTGTTTTGCTCGACATTTATTTGCACCAACTAACTTGAAGCTACCGTAACAACCTGTTTGCTCTATTCCTCAGTCGAAGTTGCCCACTTGACCATGATTTCAGTCTCCGACGCTTTCAAGATGACATACAAGGATGCAGTCTCGTGCACAAAGCTCGTGGAGCCTCGCAAGGTTGCGCCAAGCTTCGCCGCCACTCGTCGTCCCGACCTCAGCAACGTTTCGGTCGACGACGTGCGCAAGTTGACGTACAAAGAGCTTCAAGGTCTTTGTCAGTGGAAAAGACTCCCGTCAAAGGGATTAAAGAAATCGCATCTGCGACAACGTCTCGTGGCCGAAATCAAGAAACAAGAGAAACAAGAAGAGATGCAACGTCGAGAAGAACTGGACACGCAGTTTCCGTTGGACAAGATCGTTTGTTTCCTCTCGAAGAAACTTCCTCCCAACCCAGTCCGTGCCGAAGATGGGTACTTGTACGATGAACCTGTCATTCAAGCGTACATCGAGACGGCGAAAAAGGAGGATCGAGCCATTACGTCCCCGGCAACCAAGCAACTCATGGGCGACCGTTTGTTTCCAGCTCCCAGTGTCAAGGAATACATCAACGCTCTCGTTGATTGTGAAGTCATTGTCGACGAAAACTTGGTATCGCTTTGGAAGAAACAGGGGCGTCAGGAAGCGGCTATGGATGCCTTGAAGGCTTCGGCCGCCAGTGGGGACACGTCGGCAATGCTCAAGCTCGGCTTTGCGTTTGGAGCTGGAACGAGTTGCGTGCCAAAAGACTCTACAGTGGCTTGCACGTGGTTTCAAAAGGGACATGCGGCGGGGTGTGTACGGGCCACAGCGTGGCTTGGATATTGTTACATCACGGGCTACGGAGTGGAGCATACTTGTTCCGTGAAAGGCATGGCGTTTATTGCCATTGCGGCTGCGAAAGGATCCGATTTTGCGGCGTACGTTCTTGGTCGAGCGCTTTACTGTGGAAAATATGGCATGCCCGTCGACATGGACGAAGGGGTCCGTTGGTTGCAAAAGTCGTTGAGCCAACATGACTGCCCCTTGCAGAATTTAACCAACCGGGAACGAGATGAGGCTCAGAATATTCTTGTCAATCATGTTGTCGTTGCTGATGAATCAACTCCTCCAAACTAAGAGGACTGTGGGACAGATTGGTCGGACACTACGGCGCAAAGTACGAAAAGCAAGCGACAGACATAAAAAAAGAGACCGTTCATCCTCGAAAAGGCCAGGAAAGCTCCAGGCGAGGGGAAGTAAACTGCAAGTGGAGATCATAAACTGGCAAAACACTTCAAGAACTCATATTGTAACGATAAGCCATGAAGTACGGTAGAAAGACGTTCATCAACACATTGGTGCCCTCGTTTGCTCTCAGATGGTACCGTACTGGTACCGTACCTGATACGATACACACTGCATCCGGTATCGGTACCGGCATGTACTGTTGTTTCAGGCTTCTTTTCGTTCATGGCTATACTCAAACAGGCTGGCTGGCTTTTATGACACTTCAAACCCTCCCCAATGCTAGCTACATGTAGCTAGAATGCGATCGAAGGATGCCGATCTTTCTATTGCCTTGTTTTTTATCCATCTTCCTCTTGTCCATTCCCACACATCGTCACCCCTAATAGCCACATCATACGCGGTAGTAGAAACTCATAGCTCAGACTTGTTATCGTTCTTGGCACACGAAACCGATAAAGGAGGAGCGTGAATAAGAGCCACTAGCTTAGAAGAGGATTTGTCTGAAGAAGAAAATGACCACCAAAGTCGAAAACGAAGAGGGAGAAATAACAGCTGAAATAGTCACCAATGACGATGCTCCAACCACCGCCAAAGAAGAAGAGCCTGCCAAGGACGAAGAAGGATTGTTGCTGTCCTACGACGTGATTATCTGTGGAACTGGCCTTGTCCAGTCCATTTTGGCATCCGCCTTGACCCGTGCCGGCAAGACAGTCTTGCATTGTGATCCCAATGATCATTATGGTGAATTGGACACTGTCTGGACTTTTGGGTATATGCAAGAACGACAACAGCAACCACCATCGCATGGACCTGAAGAAGCATCATCAGAAGAAGACGATGTGTTATTGCTATCTCCAGAAGGATCGTACCAAACACTCAAGTTCCATTCGACAGAGATCAAGACTGATTTTCCCGTCACCACCATCGGATGCAAGGTACAAACTCCGTATGGAGAAGGCACTGTGGTCGGCACGCAAAAAAGTAATGAACAAAACGATGGCATACGCTTGGAAATTTCGATGTCCAAATGGACCATGGCAGATGGAACTCATCCTACTCTTTTCATGTGTGTGCCCAATAATCATGACGAAGGCCAAGATGAAACAAGGCAACAACAAAAAGACAACAACAACAAGATTGTTTCACTGAAATCCATTGCTGCCAGGAGAGTTTTACAACAACAATCTCGATCACTGGCATTGGATGTCAATCCGTGTCTTTTGTATGCATCGGGTCAAGCCGTACAGGGATTGTTGACGAGCAATGTTGCCGAACACTTGGAGTTCCAAACCATGGCAGCCGTGTATTGGCTCAACCACAATAACAACAACAAGCTGGAACGGGTGCCTTGTTCCAAAGGAGATGTGTTTCAAAGTTCCTTGTTGCCATCACCCATGGACAAGCGCCGATTCATGAAATTCTTTCAATCTGCCATGGACTATGCGACGGAACGGGAACTGCAACAACAACAATTATTATTATCAACGGACAGTAATAATAACAATAATGACAACCAGCAAGAGAATACGGAAGAAGGAGTACTCTCCTTGAATGAACGACAACTCAATCAAGGCCGATCTTTGGCTCGACCCCAAAACAAGGCCGTCTCGCAAAAGGACCTTCAGACGCTGTACGATTGCATGGAACAAAACATGGATTTTGAAACGTATCTACAAACTCATGCCAAACTATCTCCTCAGTTGCGACAATTGATTCGGCATGCACTGGCATTGGAGGTTGGTGGCAGTACATGTAGTGGCAATGAAAATCAGGCTGTGGGATTGTCCACGCTGGAGGGGATGGGTCGCTTGTGCGATCATCTCAAAGCACTGGGCCGATACGGAACGACAGCCTTCTTGACACTTGTCTATGGAAGCGGGGAAATGAGTCAATTCTTTTGTCGATCGGCGGCAGTCTATGGTGCCACTTATTTGTTGAGACGAGTCCCCAAAGCAGTCACATGGACGTCCGACAACAACAACGCTGTTAGTGGTGTCACCTTGGCGGCAAGTGACGACGCATTCATGGGGGCAGTTCCCGCCAAAGAAAAGCATGTGCAAGCGACTCATGTAGTGATTGCACAGGATGCCAAACTATTGACCAAATCGTTGCCTCCAAGAAGAGAACTCCGAAGGATCAGTATCATACATGGTTCCGTGGTGCCAGATGCCTCGCGATCTGTGATTATCATCCCACCAGGGGGCATCTTGGAACAACACAACTATGCAATTCATGGCATTGTCTTGGACGAATCTGCGCGAGTGGTTCCTGCCGGTTGTAACGTACTGCACTTGACCACGATTGTGGACCAAACGAAAGAGACGGTCGACGATAGCACCATTACTGCCGTTCTGGACCAGGCTGTCAAGGTTATTCTTGAATCATCGGGAGATGATGCCGATGAAATCTACCAAACGACATTTTCGTATGGTTTGCTGGACGACGACGACGACGATGGAGAGAACCATCGAAAAGTGAGTGGACTTCATGTCCTGAAACGGCCAGCCATGCCATTGATTGTAGACGAAGCCTTTGAACAGGCACGGGGCATCTTCCAAGAAATCTGTGGCAACGAAGAAGAGTTCTTGGCGCTGTCCGAGCAAATGCAAACCAAGTTAAAGGAGCAACTTCAAGATGCCTACAGAGGTCCTAATCAGGTCGAAGATGACACGGAGCAAGTTGTGCTGGACAGTGCCATGGAGATGATGAAAGAACAAAGTGCAGATGATGTGAAAGAAGACGAGAAAAAGGCTCACGACGTTGGAACCTAAGCAGTACCCCAACACGATTTGTAGCAACAAGCCATAAGGATAAGTTATCAATAGAAAAGCTACGATTCGTGGTACATGAGCTCTCGTGTGCGTTTTCCGTCTGTCTACGTTCGCCCTTGGCGCTTCCATCAATGAGTACATCCGTCGCCGACAGGATCACAGTGCACAACACGTCGCAACCCAACCCCTCCCAGTGTCTTCAGATGCTAAGGAAGATCTTTTTTAATTTATAATTGGCAGGCAACACTTCATTAACCTTTAAAAAGTATGCAACTATTTCTTTTTATATATTCTAGTATGCTAAAGGTACTTGAGCCACTCGTGGAGCTGCTTTGAACTTCCAAAGCTCAAACCAATAAGAGTGAGCTCGAGCACCTCCTAAGGGAGAACGAACCTTCGCACTTCGATGATATCATTTTCTCCGTCGGACTCCGAGAAGGATGATCGTTCTGTGGTGGATTCATCGCGCATGCCTCTGTTGGACCGCTTTCCGCTGCGTTCTCTGGATGACCGCTTGTTGTTGACACCCGCTCCATCCATGTGAGGGAGGGAAGCCACCGAGCCTTCGTCATCCTCATCCGCCAGCGAGCCCAATTCGTCCGCGTAGCATGCCTGCTCGAATGCCTTCATAATCGCACGGATGGTGTCCTTTGCTTTCTTTCCTGATTTTTTGGCCAAGATCTCATCCATGGTGATGCCTTCCTTGTCATATTGCAGACGGATCTCTACGAGGGGACCCTTCCATTCCATCGAATCCGTGTCCAAAAAGGACGCAAACTCGGCCGCGATTTCATCGTCGGTTCCTTGGAATCCTGGAATGCGTACCAATTTGATGGATCGATCACGCTCGACTTCTTGCAACAGTTCGGCAATGCTGACCGCATTCAACATGGAATGAATCTCCAACTTGGCGACAAAGTGGAGGGGCATTGTCACAGACATTTGTTTCGCCGTCAACAGACGACTCAGACCGGACAAGAACTTGTTTTTCTTCTCCTGGTAATTCTTGTAGTCTTCAGCATCGCTGATGCAATCGGTAAAGACAATGCCTTCCCATGGTCGTCGTACCATTCCACTGCCTCGGTCCAGACGGATAATCCTCTTGTCGGCACACGGCACCGTACCAATGAGGAATTCCTTGACGGCATCTGTCAAGGAATCCTGATCACGGGCAATGAGATCTTCCAAGACCAAATGCGTCACGAGACTGTTTTTGCCCGCCTTTTTCACTTCGGCCAAGACAAAGTCCTCCGAGTACATGTCGGAACAGTAGACCATCATTTGGTTTTGCTCCGAACGAGACGCCCGAAGATCGTTCTTGCGTCCTTTTCCGCCACTGCCGCGGCCTCGACCACGAGCTCGACGAGTGGCACTGCCATGAGAAGACGTTCTTCCGACCACGAGATTCTCCAACTTTTCAACGCCACTGTGGGTATCAAGCAGAAGAGGGCGGATAAGATGAGATTGGTCAAGAGAAACAAAGGGTACTCATTGCTTGCATCAAATCTTTATCAAGACTTACAAGAGCATGTGGTCCGCCATGTTGACCAAGTTGTCCTCGCTCAGACCCTCCGACACGGCATTCTTGCCCTTGGAGATGGTCTTGGCGCCCTTCTTGGCCACATGCAACGAAGCACCGGCGCCTTTCTTGGCCACATGCAACGAAACACCGGCGCCCTTTTTCGCCACGTTCACGGCACCGTCTCCACCGGCAGCGATACCCCGCGTGACAGTCTTGGCGCCCTTTTTTGTCTTGTTGACGGCACCCTTGGCCACAAACACAGCGCCATCTCCACTGGCAGCGAGACCCCGCGAAACGGTCTTCTTGGTTTTGCTAACAATACAAGAAAGGAAGGCAGTGGAGGTACAATCAGTGTGAGGATACCCCATCGTACGGCAATCCGTTGAGGCGGCGGCTGCGAGTTGACTTACAATAGAAAGTTCATCGTGTGCGTTCTACTGTAGCTAGCAGTATGTTGGTTGCTACTGAACAAAGATTCAGGCGATGCACTTTTTGCCAAGGCCAAGTTGTGAGACGAGTGAGTTGACCAAAAAGTGAATTGGTAGAAGCAAGCGAATGATCGAGGTGATGCTGTGGCTACCGAGCTGACCATTTCAGATGCAATCCGGTACCACTATTATTGAACAGGTGCTGCAGGCGAAAGGCTTCATGGAGTTGGGGCTTTTGTGTTCATGCGAATGGGCTGTTATAGATGCCTCAGGCCTTCTCGTAAATCTAATATTCGCATGGTAGAAGCATTCGCCGGGGCTCTTTAGATCCCAGCAGCACCCCCTGGACTAAATAAGCCTTGGACCATCTTAGATCGTGCAGGAACAAAGAGACGCCCAAATTTGTTAGCAAACTGGCATTTAGAGTACCCACTGAAATAAGGTATTAGTTAGCTATGCATAGGTGTTCTGTACTGGTACAGTTCCTCCACTGTTCCCATGCTGACGCAAAGATACCTAAAGAAGCTCCTAAAGATCTCGGAGCTGATCTCGGCATCTCGGCTCTTCTACGACAACTCAGAAACGCAGAATAGAAGTCAACAGTACATGTCCTCATAGTAAGGAACCCACCAGGATTTAATATAAGAATCTAGTATTAAGCGTCAATTTGGGGTAGTACCTAGTATAACACAAAGAGTCACTAAAATTTTGGGAGTGTCTTTCTACAGTAATGAGAAGTCACCCGAAAGTACTTTCCATGGTGTGGCGAACTACCGGTAACCCGCAAGAAGAAAAAAAAAAAAGAAAAGAAAAGAGTTAGGGTACGGGACTCAAATTCAATCCCGGACTCCCAATCCCGAATCCTCCTCTAAATCTTGCGCAGTTCTCTTCCTTACACCACGGCGCCCTAAGACGTGGTATCCTTTAGTCTTTAATGTGTTAAACTCGATACATTGTTTCAAAGTCTATATTTGGTGTCGAAATATTTCACTTAGAGCTGCAAATTTCTATCCCTAACTCCCGGTTGAAATTCAAACTTTTCGCGCCTGTTGGTGTCAATCGGAAGCAAGTCAATCGGAAGCATTGTAAAGCACAACCACTGCTCCACTCGACAATGACAAGCAATAAGCCAAAGCAATTGAGTGACCCACAATGGCGCTTCATAGAGCGAACAAGGAAGGCAATAGATACCAACGCTCGCAGCTTCTTTGAGAAGAACAACTGGCGAAACATCTGTCCCAAAAGTGGGAAATTCGACAGCAATCTACTCAGCCAAAATAAAGAGGCGCGAAAGTGGACCGTGGAGAGTTTCAATGTGAAGCCAATGGCATGCTTTGCGCCGCATCTCATTATTCAGAACCATGTTCCAAGCTGTCCGCACTGCAAGAAGAACAGCTTTGTTGATCTTAGGAGGTCTCGCTGGATCAACTGTCCAAAGGTGATGTATGGAATGCACTCACACCGGTATTTGGACACGATGCTCTATTACTGCAAGGGATGTACTCGGCGATTTGCTGGCTACAACAAAGAATCCATGGAACTGGACGCTAAGGTTTATGTTGGTTTCTTTACATTCTTTCTTGGTGAAGGGGGTTACGCTGTTGATGATGAACTTTACCGGTACATTGTGGAAGAATCGGCCACCACCTCAACCGCGCAGCTTCACCGTAGACTGAAAGGACTGGCTATTGACCATTATCTCACCGATTACCAGATGTACCTGTCTGCAGTCGCAGCAGAGAAGATCATCCGTCCAAGGAAGAAACAGCGGCGAATTGAAAAGGCCCTCAATTTGGAGAGATACCCAGATGCTGAAACTGCCAGACTTGCCAGAAGGAGACTTGACTGCAGCAGTGTGTTAACTCGCACAAATATGGAGCTCGAAACAGCCCGCTCAAGACACTCCACTGACTTATCATTCGCTTATTTGTTGGGTGACAAGGATGACAACAACACTTATGGAGAAAGGAATCGCCTTCCAGGACTGGGGACTGTCAAGCTGAAACGTCTAATTGATGCCGGTATAACGACGTGCTTTGAGCTGTTGGAGGCTGATCCCGATGACTACCAAGCCCACGGATTGAAGAAACTTATCCCTGGGTGGCAGGGAAAGGCCCGTGCATATTACCAGAAGCTGGAGGATGAGATAACAGCGGTGGAACTTCGCCTTGAAGATGCTCTTGAGTTTTACAATCAGGCTCTTCAAGCCCTTCTGAATCACCAGAATGGCCAACCGGAGAATAATAACAACCAGGTTCCAGCCGCAGTGGAAGAAGAGGAGGACAGCATGGTTCCATTGTTTTCTGATTTTGGTGACAGGCAAGGGTATAATGGTCTGGTCCTGAGCAAGTTTCGAATTGACTCGATTGTCAGTACGGTGTTCCAGTTGCGCAAGGGATTTGTGGAGTCCAAGATGATGTGCCTTGAGTGTTCAGCTGCCAAGATTGATTTCAACTATAAGCTTGCAGGGAAGATAAGGGTTTGGACCAAAGCTGGCCAGAGTTTCGCTCCTTTCAAGTGCATCATCACTATTCAAAATGAAGATGGGCTCACAGTCTTCTGGAAAGCTCTCAAGATGTCAGAGTCGTTTAGCGAAATAAAGGAAGATTTGATTCGACTCCGCAACCGACTGAACACCAACCGAGATGCGGCCAAAGCAGTAGGCCGACACAATGCATGCCAAGAATATGAGAATCGATTGGCCGAATTGACAGGCAGAGAAGCAAGATCCTTTCCTGCTCCCAACCAATCGAGTTTCTTTGGTCCACAGGAACAAGCGGTCAAGATAGTGTGGGTGGACAACTGCTGCAACGTAAGGAAGATACTTGCCGACTGCTTTCCTGGTGCCACCATCAAGTTGGATGTCTTTCACTGGATGAAAAGATGGAATGATTTAGTTGACGACTTGAAGTCTCCATTGGCTGGCATTGTCCGTGGGCTTCTTCACCGTGCTCTTTTTAATGTGGATCCTTTGGAATTCCAAGAGAAGAAGGCTTTACTCGCCGCCAAGAAACAAAAGGAGCCAAGCACAAAGGAGGTGTTGAAGGCGTGCCGGAAGGTTGTGCCAGAACCAAAGAAGCTTCGTGCCAATATAGAGGCTGTTTACAACTACCTGGTGGCAAAGGATGCAGAGGCTGAGGCGAAAATCAGTACTCGATCGCCTGATGACACATCACCTCCACCAAAGCGATTTCTTAAGCCCAGTACACCCAAAACAAGAAAGCTGGTGCAAGAG
The DNA here is from genome assembly GCA_903772945.1 of Seminavis robusta. NCBI lineage: Eukaryota > Bacillariophyta > Bacillariophyceae > Naviculales > Naviculaceae > Seminavis > Seminavis robusta. Next base: position 77,504 of record CAICTM010000089.1, on the reverse strand, counting down.
CTGTTCAAGCATATCGACTTGGGCTGCTTGAGTGATCCAGACCCAGACATTGTCAACATCTACCGCTGGAATGCCAAGTCCTTGGTGATGTTTGTTGCCAGAGGCACTAACAGCAATGAGCGCGACAACTTGGACTTAGGGCACAAGATCCTAACAGCAACTTACATTGGTGAGCAGCGACAACTTGGTGTTATTGTTTCCAGTCACATTTCTAACATCACCTTTTTGACCACTGAAACATGCAGGCATCCACCGTGGCGAGCGTCTCATTTGCTTGTTCTTTGAAGAAAGGAACCATCAAAAGACAATAAATCGGTTGGGCGCCACTGACCATGGAACAAGTCGCACTGACAAGCTTTTACTATTGAATAGTTATGCCCGTTCCATTGGATACCCCCAAGAAAAGCTTCCATTCTGCGATGTATTTGCTCCAGTGGAGGCTACTGTGAAGGAATTCATGGGATTTAGCTACGCCCTCCCAAGCTACTTAGAGGAAGTGGCAAATCCAGTAGAACAAGGCAATGGTGGCAGCAGTGACAATCCGGTGACCTTGGATAATGAGGATGCCGATGGAAGTGAGGAGAATCCACCAACAGATGCTGAGCAATATTTACAAGAGACTCTTGGTGATGACGCTGATATTGAAGTTTTGCTGAATGTCACCGAAGAAGAGTTAGAGGCCGGTCAACAAGCAGCTGTTCCTGTGGATGAGATTAGGTTGCTAGAGAATGCCGAAGTCGCCCAAACGAATGACAACAACCATCGCCAACAGATCCAGCAAGAGCTAGCGAAATTGCTTCCATCTGGCACAGGTCGTGAGAGTACTATCGAAGCATTCCAGAGACTGACTCAGCAGCAGCCATGGTTTCCTCTCCGCTCGCCAGATAGCACAGCCCCCGAAACGGATATCGATAAAGCTGAAGCCACCTTGTTTCATGAGTGGCAATCCAGGTTCTGCTTACAAGCTTCTACCGGTGCGCGATCTTACCATTCCTTTGCACGAGAGTGGAATTTGGAGGTGGCACGGCGCTTTCGGTTGTGGAGTCAAGGAGATGAGTCGATCATTCAGATAAGGCCAAAAACAAGAGATCTGTTAGCCACTCATTACAAGAAGAAACTTGATCATGAGAGCATGGCTCAGGTAGCCCCAAGAAGAGGCGATGCTGACATGCAGACTCTGAATAATACACTCAGAGAGACAAGACGATCCTTGCCACAACTACCACAAGCTCACCAATGCGCTCCCCCAAGATATGCAACACCACAAGTCAACCCAGTAACTCCTTTGGGAAATCCACTCACAATGAATGCTTCTATTGTGGTCCAAGCTGTTGCTAATTTGAGAGATAATGCAATGATGGCTGTTGGCCAGCCCTCACCTTTTGTAATGACTCTTCCACAGATTCCAACCACACCAGCTCCACCACCAGCAAATGTTCCCAAATTCAAAAGCAGGATGTATTGTATTGTTTGTGGGTGGAAGAAAACTGAACACTTGCCTGCTGAAGGCAAGGGTGGGAGGACAAGAGGAGGGATTGTCAACTGCAGCAGAGACTTCTGTGGAAAATGCTTCCAGTTAAAAAAGCACCACAATGAGGGAAAGATGGGTCCTGATTGCACAAAAGCTACAGTTCCTCATTGCCAGAGGAATGTGGATGGTTGGTATTGGTAAGTTTTGACTATTGTTACTTGTGACACTTATTGGATAACAAACAGCAACAATCTTACAGTTGCTGCTTCCTTTTCTTTTCAGACTGGACAAATTCTTAATACATTGGGAAAGAATAGCCACCATGATGAGCAGTGAATGCAGCCCTGTGGGCAATGTACTGCTGGCTACTGACAACCATTCCACTCAAATTGTGCTTGTGCTTTCTCCAGCACTCTGTGTTGAACCAGTAAGTCCACTCTGAGAGTAAGAGCTCTCTTGCCTCCCACTGCCACACACCAAACTGATTATAGAGTGCCTCTCTCATAAGTGGTCTAACTATCAACCTGCACAACTCTTTCTTTGTTACAGGATCACCTTCCTCCACTGTCAAAGCAAGCAGAGCAAGGACTTCATGGTACCACTCAGAGCTCTGCCTCACTCCCCATCCAGTCATGGTCTCCAGAATCCAGGTCATATCAGGTGTCATGGGCACAGCTTTTTCTTCCATTATGAGTTGCTCAATCATGACACTGGGAAGGTACTTTACCTTTAGGCAAAAGTACTGGCTGTACCTGTTTGCCCTGTCAGTTTCATCCATCAACAAAACATATTTGAGTTCATAGCTCTGCCTGGTCTTCCGAATCTCATTGAATGGGTAGCGACTATTAACATCTAGCCATTCTTTAAAAGCAGCACTAGCTGTGTGGAACATGGTGATGTACTAGCTTTGCTGTAGTTGACTGTGTAGGAAGAAGAAATCCAATGACTTGACCTTTACACTTGACGACTTTTCTGTACGGAGGAAGAGGTACGGTGATCCAAACTGGAACGTCTTCGAAATTGTGAGGACGTTTGAAATGGCTTTCAAATGATCCGGTGCACCTCGCCGAATAAGTCTCGCGGTCTTGTAGGACAAATTTGCTGACGTACGGTGGTAACAAATTTACCAGTCTTGTATCAAAATTTCGTACTGAGTTTAGCGATACCCATGCTACTCCTCACTGCTTCGTTGGAAGGCTTCCCTTCCATCACAAGTGACGACCGGGCTGTCTACCGGTAGCCAAGCCAATCATGACATCATGACGGCAGACCAATGCACACTGTACGAGAGCTCAGGAAGGTGGGATATACTTAGGAAGACTGGCTGTACCATACTGTATGACCGTCCTTGCATACTATCCTTCACATTCTTGTTTGGACCTTATCTTGCTCCCTCTTCGAATTGTTAGCGTAAAGTCCCATACGAATAAGAAAGGTTCAAAAAAGGAAAGCACTTTGGTAGAACAGACCAATGATAACTGTGTGCCGTTTCAGCATGGTTGATTGATTGTTTGGCAGCGTCAAATTGATTGGTTTTGTGAGATTGATATCCAGAGCTAAAAGAGCAGTTCACGACGCATGCATAGGCTCTACAGCTAGCTACCGGAAAGGAGGAAAAGTTCAGAATAAACTCCCTCGATTACTGGAAAGACCACCTGCCACTGCGATGGATTGAATCTATTCCAAAGGCGTCGGTCCTACACTAGATAACAGATATTGTGTGCTCCTCGTTTTGAGCACATCTGCTGCTTCAAAAGCATCGTCGTGCTGAGTGGTTTCGTTGAAGGAGTTCTTTATCTGCTTTTCTTCGTTCAGGTGGCGGGCTAGCAAGAATCCAGTGCTCGTATTCCTTGCAGGTGGTGACTCAGTAGATTGAGGGTTTTAAAGTAGGGAAGTTATCTATGGAAGCCGCATTTTTCTGCCATTTCTCGTCTACTTGGCAGTGGCGCTGTCTTCGTCAGTGTTTGATCGGCGACATCTCCTGGGAGACCGTCCCGACGAAGAAGGCCGAGAACGTTGAGGTTGGGCCGTGTCTGTCTTCACTGGACTTTGATGACGCCGAGTTGCAGGCTTTTTGCTTGCCACCATCTCATCGGTATGAGCACGGCGAAGGGGGGCACGATGGTGCTTGGTCCCAACATCAGCAGAGCGAGTTCGGCACATTCTCGGTGCATTGTTTGGAATATGGTGAAGATGAGAGTGCTTCCTTACCACCATCTCGGCTGTATGAGCACATCGAGTGGGGGAACTATGGCGCTTGGTCCCAATGTCGGAAGAGCGAGTGCAAGTGCGAGTGCGACGCAGGGGTGCATCCGCTTCTCCATTCACCTGGTTTGGACGAACAGGAGAGTGCTTCCTTACCGCCGTCTCATCGGTATGAGCGCGGCGAAGGGGGGCTCGATGGCGCTTAGTCTCAACATCAGCAGAGCGAGTTCGGCGCATTCTCGGTGCATTGTTTGAATTGTGGCGAACAGGAGAGTGCTTCCTTACCGCCACCTCGACTGTATGAGCACGGCGAGTGGGGGTACCATGGCGCTTGGTCCCGACGTCAGTAGAGCGAGCGCGACGCAGGGGTGCATCAGAGTCCTTCCTTGTTGCGCGGCCAACCCTTGAAGAAACCTTGCGACGCAATCTGAGTCTCTGAGGGCTGCGAAGACGTGTTTCTTGGGCCTCGTTACCCTTCTCAAGTTTCTTGCTGACTGACATGTTTCCATTGCCATCCATCTTGTGCGCGAAGGATGGCCGTTGATGGTCTGGTAGCTGCTTAACAGGATCGGATTCCTCGCTCACGCGGGCCCACGAGAATACATCAGCCAATGCACCGGCGGCAAAAAGCTTTTCAAGGTCAAGGTCAGAGTCGGCATCATCGGCAGGTCCAAGGAAAGGAAGCAATGGTTTTGGCTTGAAGTGGTCTGTCCTCATCTTTGCAAGTCGAAGTCTCCTCCCAAAAATGCTGGCCGGACTAGGGTCGTGCAGATTGTGCAGACTTTCCTGGAGACTCATCTCGAATGAGCAACCATATGCATTGCTGCTAGTAACTTCCATTGGTGATTCTGGGATGATACAGTCGTTCTCAACGACGGACTTTGGGGAGACTGGAGAGTTGCTTTTCTCATGTTTTGCTCTCTGATGGCAGTGGCATGACTCCAGACAACGCATCTTTTGACGACGAGAAGGGTGCGGTTGATTGGAAGGTTCGTCAACATTGGCCATTGAAAGCACGAGCTTGATTTCTGGAATGGTTGACATTTTCTTTAGTAGTAGGGAGTTGATTGATTGCAGTGTCAAATTGATTGATTTTGTGAGAGAGAGCTAGCTAGAGCTGTTCACATACATCCAAAAGATTCAAGAACCAGCGACGCTGGCGTACGAGCAGCTTCAATTCTATTAATGCAAACGCGTGCCGTACTCCCTGGTACACTTCTACGCGAGCTCTCGTAGAAGTGTATGAGAAAACCCGGCACGCGTTTGAATCTTTGAAATCGAAGCTGCCTGTATGCAGGATATGATAGCTGCAGGATGATGTAAAAAGGGGAACGGAACTTTTTCAAAGCAAGTTCAAGCTGAAGCTTGTTCTGCTTCTCGTTTTTGTTAAGTACCATGATGTCGGAGAACTCTGCCGATCCTGTTTGAGCGTACGATGGTACATGTACTCGAGTACTCAGTACTTAGAGCCGAAAATTGGATTCTCGCTTACGGCCAAATCAAATCGCTTAGGACCACTCAAGATCGAACACTGTCATCAAGAACAACTGACCGCGTGACTCTGGAGCGGAATGTACCGGTACTGTACGCCGGTACGGTACTGGTACGATCCCTGCGTCAAGAAACCAACCCTCCATCCTTGCCATCCTTGGCAACTGGCTCTGGCTACATGTATTTTAATGCATAGCTTGACTGGCTCAATCATCTATTCAACTTCGGGGGGAGGCCACATGGAACCAGCAGTTGTTTTTATGTAGGTGTTTATCTACGTTCAGGAGACGCCAAAGCGTTCTGGCTACCGCTGAAAATATCTCGTTGGCGACATGCATTCGCCTGAACTAGCTAGACCTCAAGGGTCACTCCTCCAGAGTTGTCAGTTCGCTGCACCCGACCACTGGTTCTTCAGGACAGGATGGTCGTCCTCTGGGTTGTGATAGGGATTCAAACCGCATCGTCTGCGTCAGTAGCATCCAAGGAATCACGAAGCTGACAGTCTTGTATGCCCTCGTTACCATCGGATTCATCGTCTGATCCTTCCCAGTTTAACACGAGCGGGTCTGAATCCGACAAGCTAGCTTTCTTTGTGGATTCCAGAGAGACCTCTTTCTCCCAATCCTGCCTAAAGTCTAGTCCACTCGAAGCAGACAGTGCCTTGACGGGTTGACTGCGTTTACTCGAGCTACGCTTTGCTTTCGTAACTCCGACGACATCTCTGCCCGAGCCTCGTTTCGTCCTGCGTCTCGGTTTGTCACTCCTTCGCACCCCCTCGATCGCCGCGTCCGCCGACAAGGTTGCATGAGGTTTGTGGTTCATTTTCAATGTTCTCATCAGCCCGTCTTCATCTGACTGTGACTCCAACATAATACGACGGTTGGGTTTCTTGACGGTCGTTCGTTCCGGAAACATAGAGCTGGAAGCGGTGGCACCAAAACTCTCATCGTCGTGTCCGCTTGGGGCCGTCAACGTCAACCTGGCCAAAGACGAACGTCTTGGCTTTTGTTCCTTTCGTCGTTCCATGGGCGACAAGGATCTCGGAGCTTTACTACTAGATTTGGGATGGTGACCTCGGTGCTTGTTTGTTTTGGGTGGTGGTGAGCCATCAGGAGATAAGGACCTACGAGAATTGTTGTTGCTCGGCTGAGTTGCCCGACGACTCGTCTTCCCGCGATCCCCTTCCTCCTCCGATCCGGACCGAGATCTTCGCATTTCCTTTTTCCGACCATGATTGGTTTCACTTTGTGGTTGTTGTGCACTGTCTCTGCTGGATGTATTTCGGGCTGCACGGTTGGGCCTACCGGTACTCCAGCCCGTCTCGGTAGTACTAGTTCCTTTGTTGTTTCGTTCCACGAGCATGCGGTTGGAGTCTGATCGAGGGTTTCGTCGGTGTGGTTGACTATTGCTTTTGGGTGGTAGTCCCTTTCGAAATGACTCTTCGTTCGCCAACACCAGTCGTTGCTTGGATGTGGCTCGTCGATACTTGGGTCTGGATGTCGACGGCGACCCCATCAAGTCCATTTGTGACAAGGATTTCTTCATTGGTACCCTGCTGTTACTACTGCGACCACCCATGAGATCTTTTTGCGACAAGGATTTCTTCATTATTGGTGGTACCACCCTGGTATTGGGACAACCCATGAGATCTTTTTGCGACAATGCCTTGCTCGCGGCCAATCGTCGATTGGACGATGAATTGGTTCTATTGAACAAGTCCACCTGCGAAGACGATCGGTTCATGGCTCGGTTCCTTCCTCCAGGATGCAGCAAATCAGTGTACGAGCCCGATTTCCTCATCAAATCCCTATGCGATCCCGATTTTCTCATCAAATCCCTGTTCGAGCCCGATTTTCTCATCATTGTGAGTCTCGGAGCAGAACGATGGAATGTTTCTTCCGGTTCGGAATCCCCGTCGGACAGATTAATACCACTATCCTGGTTGTTGCTGCTCCCCGCTTGATCATCCGTGTCCACCAACATGCTGCGCCTGGACCTGGTACGTCGCTGCTGGCGTCGTTCTTTGAGGGACAGTACTGGCAGTTCTTGTGGTTGCTGTTGCAGGTCAGGATTGCTGTGGTTCTGTTCCAATAATTCAAAGCTCCTGTTCAGACTGTTGTGGTTCTTGCTGGCGTTATTGTTATCCCCGTCCGGATGATGACTGACCCACGAGGAAGAAAGGTTGGCACTGGATGCAAACATCATGGACGAGGATCCCTGATTAGTGTTGTTGTTTTTGATAGTGCTAGCATTGTTGTTGTTGTCATCCAATTTTTGAATGCTGTTATTCTTGGGGAGCAACAACATCCTCATGGACCCTTCTTTTCCCAAATTTCGAATAGAGCCTTGATTGATACCTGCCAAACTTCGAATGGAGCTTTGTAGATTCGTCAAGCCTGTCAAATTTCGAATGGAACCTTGCTTGCCGAGTGCTCGTCGCACTTTATCTTCCGTAGTGGGTGTGGGTGGGCGATCAGTGACGTCTTTACCAGCGGCCCGCAATGCCATTTGTCGATGATACGCTTCTTCCGTAAAGTACTGACAATCTTGATATTTGGACCGCACAAAGGCAGCACTCGCCAGCGACCCAATGTGTTTGTCGGTATGATTGCCTTCCAATGCCGATTGATAAATGGCATTGACGGCACTGTTGCCACTGTGTTCCAACGTGACAATATCGCGTTCCGTCCACGTTTCTGGTTCTTTGAGACTCTTGAGTTGACAGAGTTCTTGGCCCAGTGCCAAATGGTACTCGCGGCACGTGTGGCATACCAAGACGCCCAACATGCAGTGGTCTTGGTCAATCGGCGCTGCCAGGAGAGACATCCATTTGGGTTTGTGCGAGCGACATTCCGAACAGCTCTTGTTGCCTTTTTCTTTCAGGATTGCTTTCATGCGCTTTTCCAATTGCTTCTTATCGGCTGCTACTACCGGTGCTGGTGCTGGTGCTGTTGCTTCGGTTGGAAGTAGTTCCGCGGCAATCATGCTAATGCTCGCATCAAAGGCACCTGTAGACTTCATGTTGGGCGGCATGTCTTAGTTGCGTCGTTGTGGGGGGAGATAATAATGGTAGAACCCAGTGTGTCTCCTTTGGGAAAGAAGAAGCGCATGACAAAGCGATCCATCCATCTGTGATCGGGTGGTCTTGCTATGGACTAGACTATGTAACCCGCATGAGCAAGGATCCCAGACACCAGGCACTGTTTCAGTTTCAACACTTACTTCTTTTACTTGCTGCTTCGGTCGAAGATTTCAAAGTGTGGGTTTCCGTCGAGCAAACAGGGGAGCACTTCTCAGGGGAAGGCACAGGGTCATCAAAATTGACCAGTGAAGAACAGCATGTAGTATTTTACTTAACCCTTCGGTCACTTTGGTTAAAGCACGAAGACTGCAGTAAATCGCTCAAACATCCCAGTGTATCAAGACCCCCAAAACCCCAAACCTCCAAAAGACAGCATAATATCATCAGGTACCGATACTCAGTATGACATACCGGTACCTATGGTCTATGGCCGAATCGTCCAGCTTTGCAATGGCTGCTTGGCTGGTCTTGATTCCACGGATCTTCGACTGTCGGATCTCTACCTGGCCAGCTGGTTCCGGTAGCTATCCAGGAGGTGCGATGCAGAACAATGGTAGAATTCACTTTCGATCGAGGATGAACCCATGCCTAGCTACGGTAGGTTTGGTTGGATGGCTGGTTGGATTGCCTCGATGGAACGAGCGATGGCAACCTCCTTTCTTATCAACCAAGACGATGGATGGATGGATGGAATGCAATGGGAATTTACCTTGCTACTCTTTGCTAGCTAGTAGCTAGTAGACCCGTGCATTCAGTAAGTATCATGGCTTGTTTCAGTAGATATTATGCATGTGTCTAACAGACAGCGACGCTGCCTCATGTCCACTTCTCGCTCACTGATCATCTCTTTCTACATCATTCCTCTGAAATCTTAACCAAAACTACAGTACTCAGTAGCAAGTGGTGAAGCAAATCAACTCTTTTCAGGCAACCAGCATATCCACCAGGTGGTTTGCCCAAAATAGACTAGATGATGAGATGTTTGGGATCATAATATTGTGAGTGCCTGCTTCGGGGTGCATCAGCCGAACAGCTTCGGGAAGAAACGAGATACAAGCATGACAATCCTGCAGAGCCGACAGGTTATGATCGGCGACAACCTTTGGGTCTCTTAGTCCTTGGAAGTAAGTGTGTTGCCCGTGAGGGTGCCATTGGTTGGTGCCTCTGTGTGAGATGGACCCTTGCCTGGGCTTGGGGAGGCTACTCGAGGCTTGGGCTGGCACCCAGGTGCCGCTTGTCCATTGGAAGCAAATCCGTCACACAAGCTTGTTCTTTTATGTTTCATGTAATCTAATCTTTTATCTTTTACTAGTGAGCTACTCTGGCTGGTAGTAACTAGTTGCTTTTGACAGGCAACACCGCTGGGACTACACTTTCTCCTCCGAGGGAGCAGTGACCAGCTCGAAGGTTGTGCTCTTCAACGCGGGCTTCCTTTGCAGCAGTTGCCCTCTCTAAAGCCAAACGAACCGGGTCAGGCTGGGGCTCATGCGTTTTGTCAGCTGCTGACAAACTGCAACGAGAAGCCTCTGCACGGCCCACAGACCCATGACGGCTTCTTCTAGATCTCGACTTGGAGTCAGTCCTTGTGACTTTGTCGGATTCATCTGAACCTTTGGCCTTCGGCACCTTGTCTCCTGCAGATCGTCGTCTTGTTGGCGATTTGCTCCTTGTCTTGTCCGCTTCAGAACCCAATGCCTTCTTCATAAGGTCTGTGGTAGATCGCCGCTTCGGTGATTTACTCCTCATCTTGTCCGCTGCCATGGCCTTCGACACAGTGTCTGCTGCAGATCGTCGCCTCGGTGATTTGCTCCTTGTCTTGTCCCCTTCATCAGATGTTCCAGCAGTGTCGTCGGACCCTTCTTTCTTCCTTGTGGGTCCTCTCTTGCTGGAAGTTCTTGTTGGTGATTGCGTGGAATCAACGGAGGCATGTCGCTGACGTCTGGGCTTTGAGATATTTTTGGAAGGAGACGCAGCGTTCGACTCTTCCACTTGTTCTTTGTCGGGAGTAGCATCACCACTACCAGGTGGCCCACGTGGTTGTCGCCTTGGCCTTGAGTTCGTCTCACCTTTGCTGGGAGACCCACTGCTGGAACGATGCTTGACAAGGCCAGCCCCCAACGAGGCAGTTCGACGAGGCGTACGCCGTCGGTGACCTGAATCTCGGCTGAGACCTTCCTCGGGTTCATTTTTGCTCGGCATTTTGGTATGCAAAGAGTTGGCACCACCGAGCTCATCGCCCTTCAGGTTCCGGGAGCTAAGGGAGCTAACCATTGCGCGCCTCGACCTCGCCCTTTGAAGCACTGACGAACCGGTCCTTTCCATCTCTGGCTCGCCATCCTTGGAGCTAAGGGAGCTAACTGAGCGCCCCGACCTAGCCCTTCGGAGCAATGACGCACCGGTCGCATCCTTCCGCTCCTCGCTAGTCTTGGTGTCCTTTCCGTTCAGGGAGCCAGTTGATCGATTCCTTGCCTTCATCCTAGGAGGCATGGCAATCTTGTCGTTCGAGGGCAAACTTCCCGTAGACTGGTTCCTAGAGATACGTGCAGGCCGTGCAGGCACGTCGTCAATACTCATAGTCTTCCCTCGAAGCTTACGACGAGGCTGAGCAGATGCGTTCTCTTCATCATCAGTGGTATCGCAGCCTGCACCGTGGCCTATGGAACGGTTTCGGAGTTTGCGACGTGGGTTGGATTCTGAGCGGCGAGGTGTGCTTCGTCTAGCCGGTTTGTTGCCTTCGTCCATGCTGACATCATCGTCATCACTGTCCTCTCCCAAATGGCTCATGGAACGGTGCCTGAGTTTGCGGCGGCGGGGGGGTCCCTTTTCGGGCTTGTCATCGCTGTCATCATCACTGTCCTCCTCTCCCAAATGGCTCATGGAACGGTGCCTGAGCTTGCGACGGCGGGGAGGTCCCTTTTCTGGCTTGCTATCACTGTCATCATCACTGTCGTCAGCTCCCAAATGACTCAAGGAGCGATGCCTGAGCTTTTTGCGTGTTGGGGTCTTCTCGCTAACGTTTGTTGCTGCTCCACCGATGGATCCGCGTCCACCGACGGATCCTCTTCGTCCACCAAGAGAGTTGCGACGGCCCACGGCTCGACGCGCCAGCGCCTGTGCGATGCCGTCATTGTCATGAGGGGTAGCAGCGCCATAGCCCAAATCGTCCTCGCCGTAGCCAAGGTCAGCGACATCGGGGGTAGCGCCGAAGCCTAAAGCAGACTCCTTCTGATTGCCTCCTTCGTTCGATCCGAGGCCCAAACCAAGCCCTTTATCAAGCGAAGCAATTTTGCCCGGACTCGCAAAACCCAAATCGTATTTTCGTCCGAGCTTTGCCTGGTTGCTTTCGTCGCAGTCGTTCTCTTTTTCCAACTTGGTCAAGTCTCCTGCAGATTTGCGCGGCTGCTTGAGCTTCATGATAAAGCTTGATCTGCTTCCCGTCATACTAGCTACTCGTGGGCCACGTTTACGAATCGACAAGAGGTTGGGATCCGAGAAATTTTTCGTAATCTTCGTATCAGCGGCAATTTCCTCTTCCTCTTTGGCAGCGCCTTGGCTCATCAGGTTGAGCGACATGAGGAGCATTCGTTCGTGTTCCGGGTCACCACGCAACTTGATTTGTCCCTTGTAGGCATTCTCATTGAAGAAAGCTCGATCCTCGTACTTTTTCTTGACAAATGCGGAGCGCAGCTCCTGCTCCTTCCATTTGTCTGCTGACGCACCAATGATCTTCTCTTCAGGCACCATGCTGGCTTCGTAAATGGTGTTGACCATGCCATTGCCACTGAGTTCCATGCATTTGACTTCATCTGAGTTCCCTGTGTTTACAAAGGCGTGATAAGATAAGCTGGTTAGGTCACTGGATACCCTTGACACAAGAGCACGAAAGTCCAATTTTTTGATCGCTGGAACTTACACTCCTCCGCCACCTTGATGTTCTTGACTTCACACACTTGTCTTCCCAACTGAAAGTGGTAGCTGCAACACTTGTAACAGCAAAAGACCCCCATCATAACGTGCTTAGCCTTGACCTTCTTATCCTTCTTGTCCTTCTTGTCCTTTTTATCTCCTGATTCCTGGTCTGGGGCCAACGGAGGAACCAGCAAGGACGCCCATGTTGGGTTCCGTTCTGGACATTCCGCACAAGTCTGATTCTCCTCTCGTTCCAAGCACTGCTCTAACCGCTTGATCAGATCCGCCTTGGCCTTGGCTTTGCCTCGAAAGTCTTTCTTCATGGTCGTCTCTCTCCCTTAGCTTTTTAGCTTGAGTTGGTTTCCTTGGGAAAAAAAGTGCCAACTTACAATTGTGAGGTTGACTGTCACTGTATTTGTGACCTCGATTCTAACCCTGTCAACTCCATGTGTGTTGTTGTACTTTTGGCGTAGCAGCTTCCGTTTGCGCAGGCTATTGATGGCCAGTAGAAAGATAGGGTCGACTAAGCGACATGTACTAGTCTGGAACCGCTGTACTGGTAGGCCCCAACGGAGGATCTTTTTCTCATGCCACTGGAGATGGTTTGGACGATTGTGTTACTTAAGTACATGTACGGAGCCACCGCAGAAAATTGAGTGTCGGTGGTCGACCAGGGTGGGAGCCAAGGCGGTTTTGGATTCATAGTTGAGGTAAAACTGAACACAAACTAAATTGTACATGAACAAATGTTTACCTCAACTATCTAATACACTACAAAAGGGTTTTCAAACGTACGTGTACCACTCAACCAGTATATCCGGATTTGTCGATGTATTTACAGGACACTTCAAAAAGATTAAAAACAGGATTGAAGGCGACCGCTTGGGCTTCTTTAACTTGGTCACTGGAGTCGCAGCTTTACAGCAGTATCCAAAACTCTACTGTCGGCTGACACCATTGCTCGTCTTGGGAGATCTTAGAACACTAATGGTCACCAGCCACCAACCACCAGCCTCACAGGTCCAGCTGGTAACTTACTTTGTGGAGCTCTTAAGCTCTTTGAGAAGGGTTTCGTCCGTTGCTCCGTTGCTCCGACCCGACTCGTGGAAGGAAGAGTACCAGTGTCCCACGGGGAGCATACTGTACTAATACACACCCATACTTCTTAGGCAACTGGAGAAGAAGTTGTTGGTAGGTTTGAGGTATTGTGGCCTACCGTACCTGGAATGGATGTTGTTGAATTCCCTTGTTGGCTTGGTTTGAAAGGAGACAAACTTTCGTGGGGTGGAACTTCTGTATGCAGGGTGTCCCTTCTGGCTGGCGATTCTTGCAAACAAATAAATCATGCTACGTGGGCAGCGAGGAGGAGTCCCCGACATGCACGGCATGAAAGGGAGAGACAAAATAACTTCGTACACATAGATAAACAAGCTGGTTTCTGGGCATACTAGTATCACAGCACGTTGTGTGACAGCATCATTGGTACTTTCTCGGAACTCTAGATTCGGTCACTGCTTTGTCGTCCAGCCACTTTCTGTAATATCAAACTGGAACATTTTGGGAAAAGAAGTAACACCATTGCATCAGCTAGTTCATTTTACCAATGCAGCAATTTGCTTGGCAACAGGAGGACAAATTCAAGTTTTGCTTATGCATTGTTACCTGGCTGCCATCAAAATCAGCAGGCGACCTCTTTTTGGCTGCAAATGCAACGTTTGATGTCTGAATCTGGACTTTTCCAGAAGCAGATTTAAATGCCTTTTCTTCTATTAATAGCTAGAAACAACTTCTGGATGCTTCTTCTGCTTTAGATGAAACCATTCCAAGCAATCATTGTGAAAAACCACAACTTGGATCCACTCCATCGTTGATTTCTTGCAGAGCAAGTTCAGACAACCAGCAACACCGGAAAACCTGGATCGTTTACCGTTTAGCTGGCTTTGAATCCATCCTATGCAGTGTTTCTGAGTCGAGTGAGTCAACTGTGTTTCGACTCAGAGTCGAAACACAGTTGGGCTTGGAGAGAAGTGGTGAATGGTTGCGGAGTATTAGTATTCTGAAGGTCGGTGGTGATCGTCGAGCCAAGAGGCCCTCTGCAGCAACAAAACATGTCATAGTCTGCCGCTTGCAATCCTGATGCTTGCTATCTACTAGCTAGCTAGAGATGTCCTACACGTAGTCCTTAGTCTATAGTCCAAGATACATGTGCTACCCAATCCAATATCAACAGTCAATCAGCACCATCAGGTAACTAGTGGTGCCACCTCTCGGCAAAGACTAATACGGTACAGGACAATAAAGAGCACCATGGATTCTTGCCCGCTGCCAGCTCGTCCCTCCACCTGGACGTGGAACGATGGTTCAAAGATGGTGAGGCCGCCATCCCATTTTATCGCCCCTGAGGCGGGCTTCAGGTAGCTTCGCCTTGTTGGTGTCAGAAAAGAAAGATGTGTATTTGCTGCTCTTCTCCATCTCTGTGACATGCCAAGCATCCACCAAATACCCCGAAGAAAGCTAAGGAGGTTGCCTGCAGTGATGGCTGGAAAATCAACGACCACTCCTTCCCTTGGGATCATGGACGGATGGATTTACTTTGTTTTCGCTGAGGAACCAGGGGAACAAGAGGTATATTCTACTTGCACATTCTGATCCAAGTCTGATGTTATTAGGCTACCACCGTGCCGGTACCAGGAAGGTAGCATGGGTTATTTCAGTCCTTGGCCACGGGTCGAACAATAGTGGACATCAGGGCCATGAGTTGCCTACTGGCTGCGCTCCGTTCAGGTATGCTTGTTGGTTCTCAAATAATACTGTGATGTTGCCTACCTTCTCATGGCGCCACGGGCTTATCGGGAGGAGCAGGTAGCATGATAGTCTTGCTTCAGCGATTCACCAATTCCCCATGTGTGCACTCCCGAGGCACCTTGAACACTTGAGTTAACATCAACGAATCAACCACCCCCGAGCAATCCCATCAGTCGCGGCTACTATTCCCATGCTATGGAAGTCCAAGCCATCCATCCATCCAGGTAGCTAGCTTGTGGATTCATCACTCCTTTGATTGTCCCTGGTACTAGCTATAATAGCTAGACATCAAACTCAGCAACAATGGCTTGGCGGAGCATCAAACTCAGCAACAATGGCTTCGAGATGACAAAATGTGGCAACAAGTCTTTTGGCCATGCTGCAGTTGATCCATCAAATTTCTGGTATTTTTGGTCCTCGGTATTCAACGTGATCCTGCGTTGGAAAGAACCCATGGGTCAGATAGGCAATGTGTCGTTGTCGACGAGCTAGCTGTCTCTGTCTACAACCAAGTGCAGTACAGTCCCTCGGAGAAGTCTTCATTGTTTCCCTGCATTGGTACTTTGGCGCCGTCCCTGAAGGATCGAATGCGCTGCCCCCTTTTACCTTGGACACTTGCCTATACCTATATCTCGCTCGAACTTGCAGCAACCACCTTCATTGCAAAGCTGCTTGTCTTACATGATGTTTGCCCACGAGACAAATATTTCCTTAATCAACAGCAGTGGAATGGAAGAAAGACACTCAAAAAGGATTACCCAAACTTCTCATGGGAAGCCAAGAGGGGAAAAGGCGGAAGGGTTTGGACACAAAAAATCGCAGAAAAACAGGGTCGTAAAATGGGCCAGCGAATGAATGCGCGGTCCCGGAAATAATCATCAACCGACGGGACGTTTTTTGCGTCCTGTTGGGACCGCATCAGACCGCCAGAGACCGGGGCACTCAAGACGCCTACAGCTGGAATTGCGTTACCGCAGATGTCAGCGTGTGCAAGCAACTTGGGCAAGCCCTGGTCTGGTGCGACTTTACAGTACGGCCATGACAATTATCTGGTTGGAGGTTCAACCTGACTCTGTATTCCATTCAATCTCCCGATGTGACACGATCAATAGCTATGCTATCCATATGGAGGACGAAGCTATATTTCAATTTAGTTGTGAAAAGGTGGGCAAGTAACCGGGCGTGAAATTGGAGCTGAGTGCTCCATTCCATCCAATCTACTGCACTGTACCGGCACTGTGGACAAGAACGACTGAAGACTTGAGTGTGGTACCAGCACCGATTGAAGATTTCAAACCATCCTGACTGCCCAAAAACCAAAACAGATCTTCTACTGGTGACAGGGGGAGGTTGCCTATTGGGGTCAGCGCATCCTACTGGCACCAGTCGTTTGAATGCCAATCTAGTCTACCCGCCCCTGGCTAGCTGCTAGCTACCGTTCCGGTGGTACTTTGCACTTTGCACAAACACCATGCAAGGCATGTAGAAAAGTTATGCGATATCATCGCTACCCGAGTGGCCAGTAGCCATCCCTGAGGGGGAGGCAGAGGGAGAGCTATACTAAACGTGCCAAATCTTCCAAGCAGCACTTCTCTTCTCTGTGGAGAGCTCCTAGAGCACCCAGTCAAGCGAAATTGAATGGTGCGACCTATAGAAGTTGCACATCAACGAGATCAAGGGGCCATGTCGTTTCCTTATAGCTACACGTTCTGAACGATTGCTCCAATGGGACCAGTGGTGGTCCTCTAGGACATCTCGTCGTTCCGCGAATGCTCGGCAACGCCGGCAACCTAGAGTGAGGGGATGTTGAGCTCAGACGCAGCAACGGTCGGTGGCTAGCTGGTTTCGAACGAGCTGTGTAACCTGTTTGGCCTATCCCTGGTTTCGTTTCGATGAACCAGTTGAGTGGGAGTACAATGTCATCATGTAGTCCTCACGTGCTCACCTCGTTCCTCGTTCATTACCGCCAGCCGACGATATCCATCGGTAGCATCTCTAGCAAAAGTGGTGCCTCGCAGCAACTGGTCGCATAGTACCGGTACATGTAGTACTCTAGAGTACTACATGACAGTCTCGAGTCTGGCTAGCCAGATCTTAGAGTTTGCTACTTACTTGAGAAGTTAGTACCGGTAGAGTACACGTGCCCTGATCAGAGGGTATCCAGTCAGCGTCCAAGCAATATCGTATCCAAGCAATCTTTTGGCTTTGGAGCACACGGGATGTGATCTTGCGGTCGCGTGAAAACAATGAAAGAACTTTGAAGGTCAAACACTGATTTATTGTCTTTCCTTACAGCTTTTCACTAATACCATGCCAGAGCAAAATGGACATTGCATTATCAAGCGTGTTGTGAAACGCTGATGAGGCCGCGGGGTCCGTGCTAAAGACCTTAAAGTGTACAGTCGCAGTGGATGCAGCATTACGGAGCCTGTCTCTTATTCGAAGCAGATTTAGGACGATCTCTGGTGTCTACCAAGACCATTTCTGAAAACGTTCAAGAACGAGGCACAGGATGTCCTGTGTTTCTTTGGGAGCAAGACACCTTACTAGTATACTTATTGAGCTCTTATTGGTACACTTTGGCTGTTGGCTGTAGTCTTTTCGTCTTTTCTTCATTGTCCGATCCTGAACGCAAAAATGGATTGCACCCTTCCGTACCGCTTCGAAACAGAGTTTTTGGGCCAAAGTCCAGTATCGGTCCCCCGCCTTGTAAAACCTATTTCTGACAGTCCCGAAGTCACACATGCACGACTGACGCTTCAGTTGAAATTTTATACACATATACATACGTATATATATATAAACCCGACATGCTTTTGATCGAGTCATTTGACATCACCAGTGGTCACCTTGTAAAACTTGTCGACTACAGAACGTCTACAGTAAAAAGGAGAGAATCCGAAAAATTCTCTTCACGTATGAGAGAACACAATTCTATTCTTCGGTAGTGGCGGTACTTTGTCTTGTGTATGAAAGTGACACACACAATAGGATGGAAAGCTAAAACTAGGATCACTTTTCCGAAAAAAAGCAACTACTCTATTAAAAACAAACTCCATCTAACTCTGCAGCATCTCTAGTATTTAATAATCATACTTTACATCTCGCAAAGCAGCCAGAAGGCCATTCCACAGGTTGCCTTCATTGTTCCTCCTCCAGACAAACTCGAAGAGGCAGCCCTGCACCTGCTTGGCTGTCCTTTTCCGGACAGGAACCATCCTCTTAATTCCACACCAGGTCCCCTCGATTGTGTTGGTGTGCACCTAAACCGGCAAGACAAAGCTTAGCACAGCAGCAGCAAGTGTCATGAGCACGCAAAATCCTGGTACTTACTCCTGTCTCTGGATTCTTGAAATGCCTGGAGTGGTTGACACCCTCCCACTGATACAGCGGCAGTGTCAAGCCATCTCCAAGGTCCATCTCCAGATACTCGATGGAGAAGTAGACTGGCCAACAGTCACTCCTGATGATGGAGCCAGGCTTGATAAACTTGAGTATCAGAGGCAGCAGAGTGTCACTATCCCTCTTCTCCACTGTTAAAGCAAACATCCTCCTTTCGGCAGTCAGCTCCACTCCACCAAACACCCACACTCCCTCCACTCTATGTCCACGGTGATACTTTCTCTTACCAAATTTGCTCTCATCAATCTCGACAACTACTCCCTCTCCTCCAATCATGCCATCTTCACTAAGCACGATGGAGCAAATCAGTTGGTGCACATAGGTCATCCATAGATTAACCTTAGTTTTAGACCAGCCCGTATACATGCCAATCTGCTTAGTTGTAGCACCGGTCAACCAATGATACAGGAACACCATGAGATGCCTCTTTCCACCGCGGTGATCTGCAAAGAAGGTCCCGTGATAGATGGACCGGGACCACTCCTTCCCATTATCTCGTTTGCACTGCTTGCATCGGCATCTAACCACCTGCTTTGCATTAGGTTTTACTAGAGGAGAGTCACAGAGAGGGCAAAACACTGGGACCGTGATAATGCCCTCATCAATGAGAAACTGCGCTGTTGACTGCTCTGATCTGAACAGGTAGTTGATGACATTCAAAGTCGGCACTCCCTGTGCCTTGTTGGTGTTTGTCAATACACTCATGTAGTCCTTCGACGGGCTGTCATGGTGAAGAGCACGGGCTACTGCATCCATGGCTTTTTGCTTTTGTACTGCACGGCTGCAGAAAAGAAATGGTTCCGATTGATAGAGAGTTGCTTCTCTCGCACGGAACATGAACAAAAAATCTTTTTGCATCATTCGCCCAACCAGAGCTACGCATGATCATGCAATGCTCGCAGGGAGGTAAACAGGAGGAGATGATCACGAATAGCGGCAGTTGGGCATGTACTAATAAATTGCTATTGCTAATAAACATCTGGTCTTGTTTGTTTTCGTGCCTCCTTAGTCTAGTAAACCTCTACGTTGTTGCCCTAGTAGCCAAGCATCAACCATCCAACACAGCCAAAAACTAGCCGTTCCATCACGAGTAGCTACCTCCCTCCAAGGAACATCACTTGCCTCCAACACCAGCCCGCCCTTGTGTAGACAACTCGTAGCCACAGGTAGTGCTGGGCTTTTCTACATCACCTGCCTCCAACACCGGCCCTTTCACGGTTGTCGTCCTTGTGCATCTGACTAGTTCCCTCTGGGCTGCCACCGACAACGAGCAACGTACATCTCCGTACTGGTCCAGGTAGGGGAACGCGGGCACTGTTCCATTGCTGGTTGCTGCTTCCCTCCATGAAGCAAAGCCCTCTGCTTTTTGGTTGATTGTTGCCGATTGTTTGCTCCTCTCACATTCCCAGCTTTCCCCTTTCCACAAAAGCCCTCTCCATTATCAGCCCGGCCCACCATGTCCCTCAAAGACGATCTTAACTATGCCTCGGGCATGGACGATGCCACCAAGCAGACGCCAACAATCATGAACTCTACCCGAAAGGGGTATATTCCAACTCCAAGCAACGACCACCTGTACTCCCCCTTGAACCCACGTGAAGCGACAGAACCCAAAAGCAAACGCAAGTTCACGGAGGCTTTTGGCGAAGGGGGGTACTTCGCGGATGTGGTCTGGAACACCATGACATCCACCAAGAAGGCCAAGCCAACCAAGATGGCTGTTTCGACCAAGGACTCCTGGAAGAACAGTGCTGCCAAGAACCGTTCGAACAGCAAGAAGGCCCCAGTAGTCACTTCAAGGAGCAAGAAGGCCCCATCTCCTGCAGCGGCAAAGGATGACTCCGATGACGAGGTGATGATTGTTGATCCACCCAAGGGGCACAACAAACCTGTGCTTGCCGACTTCAAGGACCCCAAGCAAGCCAATCGTCTCAGGGAGACACTTCTCGAGTCCTCCGATGATTCTTCCGATGAAGAGGAGAGCAGAGAGTCCGCTGCTATCTTCAGGCCGCCGAGCAGGGGAAGAGTTTCCAGCAATGGTGAAGCCATCAGGGCACGCACCCAGATTTCCATTCCTGGAACTGCGTGGAAGACTCTGTTGGGATACCACAATGTCACCTCTCAAGAGCTTTGCAGGGTCCGCTCCAGAGTTGGCCGCCTCACTACCAAATTGCTGGCAGAAACGAAAACTCTTTCCAATCTGTTGGATGGCCTTCCCCAAGGTGTTGTTGGTGTGCTGTCAGCTTCCAAAGCATGGCGCGACCTCGGTGAGGGCTTCAGAGCAGTCTCCATGACGGTAACTAACAAGGTTGAGTCCAGTGAAGCTCGTGTTATGGCAAAACTCGAGGACTCTCAATCTGTTATGGCAGCCAAGATCTCTTCCCTCGAAACACGTGTCATGACAAAACTGAAGGATTCCACTACCAACTTGAAGCGGCACACAACGCAGAAGTGTGCAATCGGAGCAGCAGGCAGCGACTCGTCCTCCTCTTCTAAGTCTACTGCAAGTGCTCAGCGCCGTGACAGCTGGAGTCAACCTACCAATGCTGGCTCCAACACCTCAACTGAGGTTGTTTTAGAACGTTTGGAGGCTCAGGATGGAATCCTCAACCACATGGACAGCCAAATTGACTGGCTACTCGAGATGGTCCAAGGTCTCCAAGCAAAGTGTCCAGATCACAATGGAGGCAAGAACAATGTCCCACCAAGCTTCGTCTCAGCTAATGGGAAATCAGACGGTGGATCTTCCCAAGACGGTACTGGTTCTTACACCAGAAATCAACGTTGGAACGATCAAGAAAGGGAACGTAGAAACAGTCGAGGTAATGGAGGAGGAACTCGATATGTCAACATGACTGTCAACCAGTACTCCAAGCATTCCCCCCGTTCTACGGCAACTCCTTCCTTGAAGAAGCCTCCACCAGCAGCTTCCAGCGCCCCGCCCAGGCCAACGGTGCACTTCAGGAATGTCGTTGAGGCTGTACCCTTTCGTAACGTCACCACTGACAATGCCTCTCCTCCCCACTTGACTCAGCCAGACCTTGCTCGAGTGACCCAGAAAGAGTCCACTCTCCCTGTTCGAGGACCATTCCCCAACAAGATGGAACAGTACAATCAGAAGCCGAAGCCAAGGTACAACAACCCCTACAAGCAGCCGGTTGAATTCCAGCAGCAGAATGCTTCCTCTAGTACGTCAAACAATGGTGGCAGCAGTTCGGACAGGCTTACCCAGAAGGAAAACACAAGCCCTAAGTATCGCGCGGACGTTTAAGAAACGAAAGAAACAAGAGAATGAGATGCCTTCATTTGTGAAGGCTTTTTTTGTTATTCTCGCTACTGTTGTCTCTATACAAGCGGTCACCAAATGTCCAGAACTAGTAAAGATCGTTCTGGGCTGTTCCAAAAAAAGACCAAGCTCGCAAGAAACAGAGCCAGTTGTAATCTGTAGAGCTGTAGCGATTTAACTATACTTAACAAGAAAACAAACCTTATATCCATTATTCCGCTAGACCATTTTTTGCTCCTGATTCTTGGACTGTTGGCAGACCGCCATCTGCTTTGTGACAGAGAGAGTGCCACCAGTTCAACTTTCACCACCGAAATTGTTTTGCATTAAGTATGTTAGACATAGAGAGTGCCCCCTTCCGATCGTGGAGTCATTTCGAGGAATGCATGCCATTTTTGTGGTTAGAGCAGTTAACCGTCGAGCTAAGTACCATCTATGTTATATTAAGCGGCGTATACGAATATAACATGACGTCACTAGTGACTCGAGTGATGCCAGAACAGATTTTCGCCGGTGGGGGACCAATACTGGGACTACTCCGAGTTTTTGCCCTTCTTACGAAAACGAATTAGAGTACTACTAGTATTTTATACTGGAGTAAGTTGTTAATTTTTTGTTAATTTGAGCAGCTATTTGAGCTACTAGCTACTGTAGTAATTTGTAATTTGGGCTCAAAGCTCAAAGCAGCGCACTTGTACTCCGTTTCTCTAATAATAAGAGGCCTGTGCAATGTGCAATGTGCATGGACGCTGCAAACCTGGAACCTGCAACACCATCGTTTTTCACATTGGTGCAACACAAGTAGAATATTTAGGAGGCTGTTGAAAAGAATTCACTTAGACGCCTTGCCAGTCCACCTCATCCAGCAAGACCTCCTCATGACTTTGTTCTCGGAGACCGCAGAACAGCCCTAACTGGCTCAGCTACCAAGAGGCTGCCTCGGTTTACACACGAGTGCAATGAACGACTTTAAATGGAGGAAACACGATTGTTGGAGCAGATCTGTCCTTTGTACACAAGCCTTAGCCAAGTGCAGGTTCAAGAGTACTGTTCAAGTGAGTTTTACTAATCAGAAGGTTTTGCTGCGCTGCCAACTTCCAATCTCCGAGCTGTTGAATAACCGAATAACTTAGTTGGGTAGATACAGTAACCGCATCTCCTGTTCAGCTGGATAGCTGGCGGCAGCCTCCGGCTGATGGCCACAGCACAACAGATTGCCTCTTCACGGCAACTATTGTTCTTTCCACCAGCACATGCATAAACGCCAGGAAAGTCGCTCTTGTGCTCGGGAACAGGTAGTCTACTCTAGCTAGAGCACCCAAAGATTCTCCTTCCTCCTCTCATAAATTACTCAGCCACACGCATAGCAAAGCAAAGCAAAGCAAAGCAAAGCAAAGCAAACAAAACAAGCAAAGCAATACCAACTGATCACATGCACCTGAAAGCGTACCAAGTCAGCAAGCACTCCTTCTTTCAAGAACCTTCCCTTGATTTCTATCTATCCGGACCATCTTGCAACACACAACTCGCCACCATGATCTCTCCAGGATTATCAGCATCCTCTGGAAAGCCTCCCCTCCGCAGTGGTAAGTGGACTCGCGAAGAAGAAGAATTTGCCAATGCCCTCATTGAAGAGTTCAAGGGAGGTTCTCTCTCAGCCCTGCCGGAGGGTACCAGCATGAGAGGTTTCTTGGCCAAGATGCTTCGTTGTGTACCCAAGCGAGTCTCCAAGAAGTTTGAAAACACCAACTACAACGGCAAGCTCCAGTACGTGCGAGACAAGGCACTTCCGTCCCATGAGGTATCCAAGCGTCACATGCGCCTGGACCGACTAGAACGGGCCTTTCTCGCATCCTTGTCTGATCCAACTGATGCGCAGGCACAGGACCATGGACTCATGCTGGCCGCCCGACACAGCCTTCTGACCCTTGGTGGGTTGCCTCCTCACCTTCAGTATCCACGAACTTCGGCGGTTCAGGCCATTGCCAGCACCGCCAACAGACGATCTCGTGCTTCGCAGTGGGGAGATTCCTTGGCTGCAGACTCCCAAACCAACGCAGAAGTACAGGCCACCAAGTCTTCTTCTTCCTCCTCCAGTTTGTTTGACATGCCGGGTTCTTTCGGGGCAGCCGAGGCTGCAGCTGGCCTTGGCTCTTTGGGACATACGTCGCAGCTGCATCGTCCTCTTTTGGCAAGCACATTCATGTCTTCACAGCAAGACATGGGCTCTGCTTATGCTTCTCCCACAGATGCAGCAAGGGCCATGCTTGACACCACCACTGGCAGTATCATGGGATCCAACTTTCCTTTGATGAGTGCTCGCATGAACCTCCAAGGCGGCAGCAGCAGCGGAGTCTCTGCTGCTTTCCAAGACGCTTCTTCCACGGTCGGGCTCTTTGGAGCTTCTTCTTCTCATCTGGGTGGGGCCCTTCCTCGTTCCTCCGCCATGCTGCGTCAGGGTTCGCCCCTTCTTGGCTCCCGCAATGCTGCTGCCGCGTCTCTCTCCCACCAACAAGAAGAAGCCAAGTTGCTGCAACGTCAAATCGAATTGGAAGAACAAAGACTCGAGATCCTCAAGAAGCGACAGTCAAATTTGATGGGGGGAAGCTCGGCGCATCAGGACCCTCCCGCCAGAAGCGAGAACCGAGCATCCATGGAACCAGAAGGACAGTTTGGGGAGCAGCGCAGGGAGATGAACCGTCGCTTTCCTTCTTCATCCGACAGAATCACCTTCCCCTCCTCGTTGTCGCAGTTCCTTCCAACAACGAATACTGCAATCGGTTCCAACCCATTGAACTTGTCACCACAAATGACTGGCGCCAACGGGCCCAGTGCAAATCTTTTGCAGATGGAGCGACACAGTCGACTCCAGCAAGAACTCTTGTTAGGTGGCGGTGACATTCAAGGTCTATCTCATCAGCCATGGTCCGCGACGAATCGAGTTCGAGGTCGCTCCATGGAATCCAGCAAGCGCGAGGACGAAGATGAGGATAGTCTCGAACAAGAAGAGCAGTCCTCGGTCAAGAGGCAGCGTTTGGGTTAAAACATGTACGTTCCCATTTTGGAACAGCGATCCTTCATGTTTCATGAAGAGAGTGCACCGGCACATGTGGGACAGCTATGTTAAAGTATAATAGATGTCGATGCATCAAGAACAAGAGGAATTGTTTACTAGTACCATATTTCATCTTTCCAGTTCACCGTCCTCCATAGGAAATCAGAAAGCACTCAAATGGAGTTGTTCACCTTCACAGTGGCTATGGGAGCTGCATGGAGGACCTAGCATTCATTGCCACAGCTGCTACCAATACCGTTGCTGGGTACTGCATGTTTGGGTCTGGCATCTCCTTTTATGACTTGCATGCTAGGCTGAACACAGCAAGCAAGTACCGTACCGTACCACAAGTAAGAGATGGCTGCATCGAATCAATCAGTGTATCGTGATGGAAGCTCTACAGAGCCAAAAGCGGTGTCTCAGAGTTAAAAGAGGGGTGAAAATTACGACCGAACTTCTCCAGTGAACTAAGAAACATTCTTTGAAGACATTGTTATAACAACTCTTTTGTTAAAAATCAAGCGTCATTACGATTAGAGGCTCTACACCAGAGCAGCCAAAGAAGGGAAAAGCGGAGTCATCATGAACTCACCGGTTATTTGTGACGCTGGATTCACATTTTGCTCAAAAGTGGCATCATCTCTTTTTGAGTTTGCGTTAGCTTTGCTTTGATACTGTACGGTAGATATCACACGGTACCAGGAGACCTAGCACGAACTGTGAATCAATCCATCCTTTGCAGTCGAACCAGCAGCTACCGGTCGAAAAGGCACTCGTACCTTAGTCAGTCAAACATAATCCCGCCGTCCCTCTCTAGCTAGTGTGGCGTGGATATGTTAGCTGGTAAAGATCTTCTTCCAAATCTTGCTTGCTCTGGAAAAGTGCCAACCTACCGACGACCCATAATATTTATCAAACCTACAAAAGAGTCGAGTAACCATGACAGACACAAGCCTACAAGCCTTCTTTCTTCAGCTCCTGCCAGAAGCAGCGAGAAGCTCGCAACCTCTTCACGTCGAGATCGTCGATGATTGTGCTCGATTGCATCCATCTTCGTTTGTTGCAAAGATGCGAAACGACAAGAATCGAGTTGAATCATGCGGAACATCATCGGCACAACACGACCGATGGGGTAGCAAGCATGATCGGTGGGGTAGTACTCCTGCACCTCTTAATGCCCCCAACGGGGCAACAACGAGGAGGCAGGGGCGCTTGAGCGCGACGGATACCGGTACCCTCAGAATGAAACAGACACTACGAATGCCCCAACGACTTCCATCTGAAGACAAAAAGCATCGTCGTAGTGACGGCGGTGACAACCAAAGAAGCCCCGAAAAGACTGCAGTGACGGCTGCATCAGCATGATGAACACGGTAGCTTGAATGACACTGAACACTGTCGTCTGGTAAGCACGCCTTACTTGCTTCGGGTGTGGCAATTGTAAGACCACAAGCGCCTTGCTTCGCAGCCATGGGGCGGACAGCCAACTGTACCGTATGCGTCCGAGACACAAAAAGAAGAACTCCAACGTTCCCGCGTCCCACACCGGCACCAGTGCGAATGCAGTGGCTTAACTTAACCCAAGAAGCACTAATAACTACCATAGCAAGACTGCATCTATCTAGAAGTATTGTGAATTATAAAGATTTGTCTTTAGAGGAGAGGAGAGTCATGCAGTTCTTGTACGGAAGCCTTCTGTTGGTTTGCTTGTGTGGCATGGGGCTGTGCTTGGGATGGCTGCTGCCTTTTCCCATTCCTGACTACAGAAAGGACATTGCATAGCAAACTCCCAAATCCAGCGATAGAATGCCACTAATCCAAACACCAAAATAGAGATTGCCCACACTTGTAGCTGGTCCACCATCAAATGTCATGTAGGAAACCATTACACCCCAGATTGCCATCATGCACAAACACAAGAAAGCTCCCAGCTTTTGAATGGGGATCCTGGCAGGTGTGAACCGCATCAGAATCACCATGAGAAGGCCAATGACAGCTGATACAACACTGAGGGCAATGCCAACTTTGAGTTCAGTGCAAGAATCAACTTTGCGCAAGAATCGAAGCTTGTCGTTTCCTCGCTGGTCATCTTCCTTCTCGTCTTCTGCGCAAACCTGACCAAACATGCGAGAGGTTGCTCCCATGACCACCAAACTTGACACAATGAGCCACAACCAACGTTGGGCAAAGACATCGTGCTTTCCCACACTGGCTCCACGTTCCTTGCCAACACCAACCAAAAGGACAAGAGCAACGATAAACGAACCCCAGCTGGCAAAGTAAAGATTGGCATCAGCCATTTGAAAGTTGTGATTGACAGCAAGGCCATCATCTGGATCAGTGAGCATTGGTAGAACACTGCTCCAAGCAACAACACAAATCAAGGCCTGCATCAACAAGGAACATGAACCAGTGATGGTGAGTGCACCGAGTGACGTGACGATTCCTTTTCAGCCTTCTATTCTCGTCCTGAAAGTCGGCAACCAGTGAACACAGGCACAAAAATAACTCACCATGACCAATTCAATCATGGACGATGCAAACTTGTTTCGGAGGGGCCCAACAGCATGTCCCATAACAGCAAAAAATCCCAAACCCATTGATATTGCTGACATGGAGAGACTCCACTGTTCTTGAAAGTCTGGATGCTTGTGGTCCATGTCAGCTTCAATGACAATCAATGCCACCATAGAAAGAACCATCATGGTGACCCATGCATTTATGCGAGAATCAGTATAGGTCCCATTGGAGCTGCTGCCCCGAGCAGCATTGGTTCTGGCATTTGTTGAGCTGGTGCTGGTAGAACTCTCATCTGGATTTTCAATCTTCGGCATGTTGGCGGCTGCTATGGCTGTTGGTTGCTCGGTTTGGTTCGGTTGCGTGGTTCCTTTGTAGGTTGCTCTGAACAGAAGCAATCTTATGGCTGATTGGAAAGTGAGCTCTCGAATTCAACCGATCCTTTTAGAGGCCGTTGATCGAAACTTTTCCACGGGCTGGGTCTCTCCCATGGCCAAGCCGTGGATTTGCGGGAATCAGGAAGCAGTTAAATCACGAGTACAACGCAAGCGTTGCAAGTGCGCGTACGCGCACAAACGGGACTGAACCTGTGAATAGATCGAACGGAGGTCACGCGAACGGAGGTCATCGAACGGAGGTCGCTTCGAAGCTCCGCAGCTCCGCAGCTCGGCAAAAGAGAGGCAAGCATCAACAACAATAACCCAGCGTCTGGAGCGTCTGGCTATCATCAAGACCACTCTGAGAGGGCCTGGAAGTGTGTTGTTGGGTGTTTTTGGGTGCTATAGAGCATGAAATCAGTGCTCATCAGTGGCTCAGTCTCATCTCATCGCATGTCGTTTTCCGTCTGGCAGAATCTGTCATCTGAAAATTGGGGTGGAAAAATGGAATGTCACCATGATGAGCTCACTTTTTTGTTCAACCGGATTGCTAGAGTTGCATACCCAACCGAGCAAGGAAGATTCTCGCGATTGTTGATAAGCCTAGGCCAGATCAACCCCCAGACCTTATTCAAGTCTACTTTTACCTTTTCTATCAATCTTCTATTCAATACCTATCAATTGCAAAATGAAGTTCTCTTCTTCTATCATCAAGCTGCTCTCGTGGTCCATGACCACCGACAACAACAACAGCAGCACCAAGAAGACCCCCGTTCTCCAGGTCTCCAAGGAGATGACGGGCAACAACAGCAAGGATGTTCCTGTGACAGAGGAAGTCCCAACGTTCCAACTGGATGAGTTGGACAAGTTGGTCGTTGAGACCGCGGCACAGTTGCACGGAACGCATCCTGATGTGGAGTTCCAGCAGCACGGTCGCTACCTAGGTGCCTACGACCTTTCCCTGGTTCCTGCGGATCAGCATGGTCACTACGGATACGACGAATACAACCAGCACCGGCCCAAAGGCTGTCGCATCCAACCCAGTCAATCAGCCAACGCTCACTGGAAGGCCCATTATGGTCAAGACACGGAACGGAGCAATGGAAACCGTTTATCCTTTGCTCCTGTCAACACTGTAGTGGGATACTCTTCTGACGAGAGCGAACAAGCTGAAAACCGTCGTGTCTTTCGAGACATGAACAAACAAGTGCCACAAGCCCGATACGAATTCCGGCACGAAGCCCAACAACAATTCATTTCCGTCGGCACACCCACACCCCACGAACGCGCCTTGGATCTCGTGCAGCTGATTCAAGAGTATGGATACCAACAAGTGGCCAAATGGATCACCAACAACCAATGGTTCCAAAGCGACAAAGCGTACGTACAAAAAGCCAAACTGTACATTCAAATTGATGCTGTGCATCAAGACCTCGAGGGACTTGTTCGTTTCATCCAGGCGAAGAAAGGAAACGACAAGCAAGTCTCGCACTGGTTCATGGTCAACAAAAAGAACACTTACATGTTTGAACTCGCCATGTGCCACTTGTATCACGGAGGAATTCAGCGCAACGCTGACGACGAAATTTGCACCTTGAATACGCCAGAACAGATTGCCAAACGACGATTTGTATATCGCAAGGTCAAGGACGTCTGCATGGAAGATGCAACACCCGTAGAAGTAGAACAACATCCAACAACAACTAAAGACATCGAGATAATAGAAACAGTCTCGACCGTCGACGACAACAAGATGGCATCCGATGCCACAATGACATGCGAAGCAGCGGTGGTCCCCACATGCACAGCAGTGGTCCCATACGTTCAAAAGTGGCATGTGAAACACTTCAAGATCAGTGTGCATGGACAACAACAATTTGTATTGGAGATGCGGATGATGAATGGTTTGCTACTTGGATTGTTACCCAACAACATGCTCGCAGCCTTGATGAAGGATGGTGGAGACCTTGTCAAGGAAATGATGCGGCAACACAAGACACTACGATTGGAGGCAGGCGTTGCCTCGGATGATACGGATTACGAATTCGTGACTGGCCAAGTGGTAGCTGAAGAACCACTGGTTGAGGTCGAGGAACAACAGCAAGTTGATGCTGGTGAAGCACTGGTCGAAAACCGAGCCGATGAGGAGGACAATGTGGACACAGTAAAATCAACTTTGCGACGATCAAAGAGACGCATGGTGGCGATTGCATCTCAGAGAATCGCAGATCAAATCAAGACAAAGCCACGGCGGGTGGCAGTTGAACAACAACCTAGAATTAAACGTAGAGGGGCCACCAAGAAAAAGTCGACAAAGCCAAAGGCAAAGGGCAAGAAGAAGAAGATGACGACGACGACACAGCCTGTGACGGACACACAGCAGCAAACAACAGTTCAGACAACAACTCTTTCTGGACGGCAAGTCAGAAAGCCTGACCGGTACATTCCAGTCTAGGACAACAGGTAAGTGGGGTGACGACGCCGGATTGCGGGGACTAACACAATACAATACACAACGAGCAAGCATCTGGCGGGGTGCAGGGCTATACAACATTTTTGCGGAGATGAATACAGTCGGTTCAATGGAAGGGTCACATCGAAGGTAGCCAGGTTTGTGGTTCCTGTGCTAGTCAGCCTCTATTGCAGAGTGCTTGTCCGAACGTCCTCCACGCGACGAAAGTCCAAAGTTAATACCCGTGACACCTGACAACCAACCTCTATCATTGTTGATGCTATTCTTTAATACCCCTCGGGCTGGGGACACAATCTGGGGAAGCTACATAAACATAGAACAATAACACATAGTAGAGAATCTTTACAACAACAAAAATCAGGTTTTCCATCAGTATTAGTTGTAACTTTTAAAGTTATATCATAGTTCTAGATCTAGCTAGAGTTCATAGTCATTGTAAAGTAGGGTAAGCCTGGATCCTTGTATCCTTAGTATTAATGCATTGGTGCGGTAGCTCCCGGCCCAAGCCGACCCCGATGAAGAGTCGGGGCGATTGGACCGCGAAGAGCACATGCATTCGAGTGATTCCATAATTTGTCGCTGCGGCCGGTAGTTCTCTGCCATTCTGGCTATTGGTACTATTGCCAGCTCGGTCAAGAAAGCGAGTTCTTGTTCTCTTCACGTCAACATCCTGGGCCTTGGAGGGAAGATATGAGTAACTTTTTGCAGCCACTTGGTCTGAAGCAACAGTACCAGACTTTTGCAGTCTCTCATCAAGGAAAGATTGGAGCGTGAAAACCTCAGCTACACCAACACATGTTGAACGATGCGCTGGAAATGATGCCATTAATGATGCTGTTGCACCGCAAACGGCAGCATTGGCGTGATTTTGCTGGTTGCAAGCCAGAGTGGAATTCAGGAAACGTATAGGGTAGCGTGAACCTAAAAGTTTCTCACGGATAGTGCTCTGGAGTACTATGCATACTTGCGGCGGTGTTGTGCGTTCTTGCCGGATCAGAGATGCCGTATTCACGAGCAGCACTTGGAGGCAGACTCGCCGCGCCCCGTGGACTGGGACGCCTTTGTTGGCTACCAAGTCATCACGACCAGCGTTACTAGCTAGTAGCAAGTAACTGAGAAGGAAGCCTTCTTTGGCACGAGCGCGCACAATCGCATTGGTACGCACTCATTGCAATCGCCGTTATTGAAGGAGTGAGAAAACACGGATTCTTGAGAGTGAAAGCGGAGTTTGAGGCTTCTGAAATGAGTCCAATCGGTTGAAGTGATTGGCAGGAGGAACGTTTCATCAGCTGGAATTGTTGACAAACTATTTGCGAATGGCCAACCTTTCGTGTGCGGTAGCACGGAATCGGCAGCAGGCGTATTAATAGTTGGCTTGCTGGCTGAGCCTTCGTTGGGAAGCAAAAGCAACAAACACTACCGGCACACCCAATGGCTTCGTCCGAATCCAGTTGCCCAACGCCTACATTACTCATCTTAAAGTACAATCACCCTGTCGGACCGTTACGCCTTAAAGCGCGTTGGTGGACACTGTGCTGTGCATAAAACTAGGGTGAGATGACAGAAACATAGAACTTTGACGAGTACTTCAAGGCGTCTGTTAATACATGATGCAGAATGGGCTTCACAGATCCAATCACAACGACCGGGGTGACGAACGAACTTCCTGGTGGCATCAGGATCCCATCCTCCAAGGTAGCACCGTTTCGCCAGGAGCCTCCAAGAGTGATGCAAAGGCATCCAGTCCTAGGTAGTAG
Source organism: Seminavis robusta (assembly GCA_903772945.1). Classification (NCBI taxonomy): domain Eukaryota; phylum Bacillariophyta; class Bacillariophyceae; order Naviculales; family Naviculaceae; genus Seminavis; species Seminavis robusta. The sequence continues at coordinate 45,674 of CAICTM010000089.1, read as the reverse complement.
CAAACTTGTTTTGTATTTCAAACTACAACATGGCTCAATTCCTCATCATGGAGAACACTAACAAGTAGGAATGAGGTTCTTCCGGGACAAGATCTCGGGACCCTTCTGCAATATCATGTATGCATACTGATGTGAATTATATAGATGTCTAGTAGAGGGGAGCTGGGAGGTTCTTGCTTGTGTTGCATAGGAAGCTTCCCTCATCCAATGGGAAGCTGTCTGGGCAGCAGACACATCCTTTGACATTTGTGCCATCAGGTGTCGTCTTGGGTGAGCCATTGCTTTTGATCCTGTGCCATCACCTATAGATAGGACATGGCATAGCACATACCCAAATCCAGTGATATGATGGCACTGAACCAAACACCAAAAAAGAGATTGCCTACCGTTGAGGCTGGTCCACCATCAAATGTCAAATAGGCAACCAGTACACACCAGATGACCATCACACATAAACAAAAGAACACCCCAACCACGTGAATTGGGACAAAGACTGGAGTAAACCACATGAGCAATGTCATGATACCGGCAATGACGGCTGATACAACACTGAGGGAAACCCCCATTTTGAGTTCATTGCAAAATTCCTTGTTTCGGTATGGGTTTCCTGCACAGGATCCATCAAACATTCGAGAGGCTGCCGCCATGACAACGAAACTAGCCACGACAAGCCAAAACCAACGGCGTGCATAGGTGTCCCGTCCTGCACTGACGCCACGTTCATTCCCAACACCCGCCAAAACGATAAGGGAAAAGATAAAGGCACCCCAGCTGGAAAAGTACAGATTGGCATCATCCACAAGATAGTTGTGGTTGACAGCAAGGCCATCATTGGGTGTAGTGATCATGGGGAGGCCAATGCTCCAAACAGCAACACAAATAAACGCCTGCAGAAGAACGGACAGATACCAACAACGGTGAGAAATTTTGTGACCCCACTATGGGCTTTGATAGCTCATCACATACACCCTGAAGTAGCAAGAAAGCACTCATAACTTACCATGACCAGTTCCATTGTGGTAGATACAAACTTCTCTCGGAGTGGTACAATGGCATGGCCCAGAGCAGCCAGAAACCCCAAACACATGGATATAGCTGCCATGGCTAGACTCCATTTTTCTTGGAAGTCTCTGTTTCGGTTATCTGTGGCAGCCACAATAGAAATCAAGGCCACCATGGAAAGAACCATGACAGCGACCCATGCATTGAATCGGGAATGAGTGTAGGCGGTTGCATCGTTGATAACACGGGCAGCAGCGCTTGTAACGCGTGATGTAGTAGTTGTTGTCGTCTTTTTTTCGTTCTTCGGCATCTTTCCTGTTGTGTTCGTTATGGGGCTGCGAGTTGAGTTGTACGTTGCTTCTTCCTTGACTATGCGCTCTGCTGCATCCAGAGGCGATCTTTGATCGTTGGATATGGGCTGAAGATTGGAAAAGTGAACCTACAACCCAGCACAACAGAGAAGACTGCCACTGCAAAGTGCAAAGGATGAGCAATAGATCTTGGGCGCAACTGGATCTTTTGGGGGTATCGTGATGCCTTCTAAATCTATCGAATGCCGCTGGCTCATGACCAAGAATGAGTCACGATAGGCTTGAAGTCTGTTCTATTACGACGGGATGCACGCACGTGGTGGCTCTCAGGGTACTGTACACTCCAAACCTGAAGGTAATAACCTCCAAATAAGAAAGCGAGTACTCAGATTTTAGAAAAAGATAAGAATCTTTTTATACTGAAATATCACAGACTTGTAAGAAATCTTCCCAGTATTGATAACTCAAAGCACAAGAAATACTACTAGTCTGACACCATGAAAATGCCCCTACTTTGTGCCTAAATCTGCAAAATTTTCTGCCTCACGGCAGAGAAAGTGATCACCATTTGTGCTTGATCCAACGAATTAAGAGTCCTGAGCAAGTTGGACCCAAAGGCCCAGGTGCACTGGGTGTATCCAAACACTAACCTGTTTGATCTAGAAGCTTAGTAAGAAAGTCTTCTATACTGAAACTGGCTTGTTTTGTTCGAAATAAAATGAGTAGCAAAATAGAGCAGTCAGCTAAGAAAGCTCGAGTACTGACTCCCAGTTTTTGCCTTCTTATTATTGAGTTTGGAGTGTACATGTACTGGTGTCTGCCGCACGTGCATGGTATGTACCACGCAGCAGCCAGCCACAGTTCAGCAGTGGAGATCCGCGACCAGAAACACTTCAACTTTCGGTCTTTCCGACTTCTGAAGTGGTACCAATGTATTTTCGCTGGCTTCAAACCCAGCAAGTACGAGTACATTTGCAAGGTTGCTGCTTGACGCCATGCCGATACTGTCTAGAATAGGGTTACCGTACCGGCACCCTTTAGAAGACCAAGTACGACCATAACTCTGTCTTGTCCCGCCACTTGCCATGACATCGTTCAAATAGGGTAATGCATGCCACTTCCTAATCATATTTGAAAGAGACAGAATAGTTGAGTAGTTTTGGCTTTGAGACGTCCACTTTTGGTCTCACCGTGACAAGTTGGTGTTGCTTCTGCAACCAAGCAAGCAGAGATGTCGAGAACAACTACCGTAGGCTAGTTCTTAGTAGCGCTGAATGCCGATGGATATACTGTTGCATGATCTGTTTCTTGGTAGAGTTTGACTTATTATTGGTTACAGGCATTGCTTGTATATTTCTAATGTATTTCTAATGGCTTGGGTTCCCTTAGCTGCTTGTTCTTGCTGAAAACAATATTGTCTGTTTTCATACTATGGAGCAGCGGGACGAGAAGGATGTGCTCAGGCTTCTACGACTATCGCTTCGGCTTGGTTGCCTGGGTGGCATGCTCTTGGTTGGCTCTGGTGTCACTCTGCAAGGAACTCTGGGTGGTAGTCTGATTTCAGGTGGAAACGATGTGGTTCTTCTGTTGTGCCTTCGGGGGCTCCTTTTCTCATGTCGGCGTGGGCATGCTGGTGGAAGCAGAGATGTGGAACCTTCGTTCCATCGGTTCATGCATGAACTGGTGGTAGTAGTAGTTGTCGTCGTCACCACCCAATTCTCTTGATCGGGGCGATCAATGCAGGATCTGGGTACAAAAATTACGTCAAAGGGAGCGCCCATGTTGTATGTCAAGGTTGGTGTTGAGAGCTGTGTTGAGTTGGGTCCAAAGAAATTGAAATTGTGAGACTATTAATAACGACACAACAACAAGCTTGCACGTACAGTAGAATCGTGATGGACTAAGAAACCAGAGCGAAGTCTTTCATGGGGTCGCCAAAGAACAGAGAACAGTAGTTGCAAAAACCATGGTACAGTCTATTGCTATACAGTGAGCCAGATAGTTTCAGAGAAGGTATTCTTTGATTACAGGTGACTAAGAGTCTTAAAACACATCTCTTCGAATGCGAATGGTGAAGTGGTGAAGGAAAGCTGCAGTCCAGGGGACCATACCCTTTAAGCACTTGTGATGACGGAATCAGGCTTTGGCACTTTTGTTCTTATCTTGGTTGTCTGCGAACGATTGGGGTCTTTCATTTTTCACCATAAGAGCTCGTAAGACATAAAGGACTGGATCGCTTTTTCGAGCTTCGCAACAGATGTTCTCTCTCAACTCTCAACCTTCCGAATGCATCTTTATGGTGAGATGAGCTGTGGCAGGCAAAACTCAAAGTCTCAAACTCATGCAACGTTTTCGCTGACAGAGAGCTTCCAGAGTTGGTTCTCTACAGCTTTCTCTCCAATGTCATGTACTCGTGGCTCGTGGCCCACCAGCTCTGTCTTGGCTGGATAGCTGGTTCTTTTGCAATGAACTAAACTGCTGACAGTGCCCCCTCTTGGTTATTCGATCAGGTAGGATCAAGACATTCTTGGCTGGCTACGGTATGCTGTAGATCTGTAGATGGCTGTCAAAAACCATTGATGGTTCTGCGTGCGGGTAAAACTCAGACTCGGTTGGAGAATAGGAGAAGACAGTCGTGGAGGAAGGAATTCCTGGTACGATCAATTCTGCCATTCAGGTTCTGAGAGCGACGTGATGAGCTTGTGTTGATCTCTCTCCAGTGGCTGCGCATGATAGCAACATTTGGGCTTCGGAGGACCTGGGTTGCTTGCAGGGTTTCGAGAAGAGGAAGAGCCAGCTTGTCAGAACTGCCAACCTCTCGCTGGTACAGTTTTCAGAGGCCACAAGAACATCAAGTTTCGAGTGGTTCCTTTCGGTTCTTTGGATAACTAGCATGCTGCGGTACGAGTGATACACGTCAACATGGATCTAAGACCTCAGTAATTCCATACCCTCGCCCCGCATGCTTGCTGGCTTTGTACTTGCCCTTGGAGTGGCTGATGCCGCAAGCGAACGTGTGACAAGGCCAAAGGGACATTGGAATTCGGACCTCTGCAGCAGGTGGAGATACCATGTTCAGAACGGCTGGAGGTCTCGTTTCCCCATGGCTACCACACAGAAGGAGAATGATGGAGGTTGGAATCTTCACAGGTTTCCCAAGTATTGATTCTTGGCCGGATTTATGCAATTGGTTAATGTGCTCGTGCGTGATATACAATCAATCTGAAGGAGCCCTTCATAGCATGGCTGGGACGCTGGGACTCCATGGGAGGAATTGGCCAGTCTGTTTGTCCTATTAGTTGGCTTCCTCTGTTGGCTTCTTGCTACGTGGAACGTTCATCTCTCCTGTGCCTTGCTTGAACATCTTGTGAATGAATCCGTCGGGTGCTTGGAGATTTCTGTGCCTTCGTAAGTAATCCCCGGTGCTGGAGCTGCCGCCTACTCCAGATTTTATTGATGGAAGAAAGATCCTTTGGGGATGATGTGCTATACCTCAGCACCGAAAGGGCTGCAAATGGACGCCGTGAAGCTCAAGTTGATGGCTCTCTTCTCGCCAATCAGGGGATGATGATGAGTCGAAGCCTTGGAGCTGTGGACAATTTCTTAGGAGTTCATTCATGCCGTGACAGGTGGTACCACTCTTGTATCTCATTCCGATAAGCATGCATGGCATACACCAATCGAAGTCCTCTGTGCGGGGCTGTATCAGGTTTAGAGCCGCTTCTTTGCTGCTATCGCCCAAGTCCAAACCACTCCAACAGCATACCTGGCTGATCATCAATTGTAAGCCTGCCAGAAGCAAGTTCAAGGGGCAGAAGCAAGCATTCACTGGGCATGATTTCGATCCTAAAATAGGAGACAGTTGTACTGAGTGCTGAAGCGACTTTTCGCAACTTACTTTTGAAGCAGCCAACAAACACTGCAGATGAGGGCTTTTAGATTGAATCATTCTCGAAAGTCTCCCCGATACCGGTATACGTAACAGCAGCGACTGCTACTGTAACAGACGGGAAAGACCTCATTGAATCATTCCCTGCGCTCCTGTCGCCTGTCGCTTTATGTGCCGCCTCGGAGAGGGTCAATCTACAGCAAGACATTTGACTCGAATTTCGCCAGGTGCACGGTACGAGTACGTGACGGTACTGCATGATCAATCACCTACCTTGTTCGTGCTGTTATGGTACTGTACCAGTACCGACGAAAAACCAAACCGTTTGCTACTAATAGCTACATGTAGCAAACTTGCTTGTTGCTGGCATCCCAGCGAGCCAAAGCAAAGGTGAACCAAAATCCCAAAAACAGTTGGCCAATGCACTGCAATGCAGCTGGCCACCCAAGAACTGAAGCAGGACTTCGCAATGACCCAATATATCCTCTCGAGTTCCTGCCTGCAATTTGCTGCATCCTGGTTCAAGGCTGGCTAAACCTTGAGCGAGCGACAGACATTTCGAACTTGGGGCTAGCTAGAGGGAATTTCAACATAACATGGATGGCTGCAGGCACGGCAAGAAAGGGAGGCGAAAAGGAAAAAAACACTATCGATTCATACCAGTATTGACATGCCACGGTAGAGGAGAGGGAGAGAGAAACTCAAGTGGTTTTGTTTATGCAGTATTTAATGTAGCTTGTCGCTGTGCTAGCTCGCGGTTGTGTGTTCCGTTCGTCCGGCTTGAAGGTTATCTATGCTGCTCTAGCGTACTCCAAGGAATGTTTGATGTTGCGCTGGCATTTACTCTGTGAAGGATTCTGCGATGGGGTTGCCTCTTGACTGGATTTTTGGCTTGTCAAATCGTCCCCGATGCATCGTCGGCTTGGTTGCCTTGGAGGGGCATCAAATGAATCTTCATGGCTGACCAATGGTTGCAGATGCTGATCAGTACTCAACATTGACAAGCAGTTGTCGTATCTGGGCCGTCTCAAAGGAGGATTTGATGGTGGATATCTTGCTTCAGCCAGGTCACTCTGTCGAACTGGAAGTGTTGGAGGAAGAGTGGACAAACTGCAGGTCTGTGGACCAGCTCCGTGGTCACTCCATCGGTCCGAGCCTTGGTTCGTAAGAATTCGGAGAGGAATAGCAGGAGCAGGATCTCCTGACTCTTGTGGAATGCACCATGGTGTAGGAACATAGACGTATTTTGGAATGCTCATTGTTGATGCTTTGCAATAGTCTAGTCTAACCTCGCAGTTTGTGAAATTGTGGAAGAAGAAAGAAGAGCAGGCAAAGGTTCAATCAGAAAGTTCTCATTCCGTTCTCACATCTACAGGAAAAAGGTTGAAGTTGTGTTCTTCTTCAACGAATTATAGGAGGCACTTTATTATTAATAATTTCTGAAGACAACAGAACGTGTATGCATATGGACGCAAAGGAACCAATCGTTGGGCCAAGTTTGAGGCCATGGTTCTCGTTTTCATAAAGAGGCTTTACTTCAGAGCTTCAGAGACGGAAAACCATTTTTTCCGCTGAAGAAACGAGGCACGTACGTACCGTCGTACGCAAGAATATCTAGCTAGCTAGACTAGAATAGAAATATCTGACTTTGAAGGCGTCATTAGGATCTACAGTGAGCACCACTGGCTGAGTTCAAGTTGCAGCATTCCATTCTAGCTAGTGTTCCACGATGCCAGAGCGGCGAGGATAGGGAATCTATGCTGTCGCGGCTTACTCCGAGGAAACACTGTTCATTCTATCTCGACGACTAGGCTTCTGTGGAGGCTTGAAATCTTTGTTTTCATGTGGACGTGAGTTGGGGAGCTGCCGGTTTGGTTGCCTTGGGGGGTGTCAAATGAAGGAGCAGGGTCGTTCTCAATTGTTTTGATATGTGACGGTAGAGTGCTAGAGTCTGTCCGACAATCAGGATTGTTAGCCGCACTTGACTGCTACTACAAGCTAGAATACTGCGCTGTATAGATATGGCTGATGTTATAGTTATGACGATCTCGGAAATCTTGCGATCTCCGTCATCGCCGTCATTCGAATGTTTTGTAGGAGTTGCATTGTATCCTCCTATGCTGCTCTGGTATAGTCTCAGGCATTGCGATGACAAGGTTCCTGTGGAAAGCTCACTTCTTTTTGCTTTGGTTCGAGTTTTCGGAGCGTCCCGCAATGTGTCTCCTGCTCGGTTCTTGCCTTGGAGGGATATCCAATAAAGCACCATGACTCTCCGATGGAGAAGGATTCAAGGGAGCATCATCTGATGGTTGGCTTGATTTGGATTTCTCTCTCTGTCGAACTGGATAAGTTGGAGGAAGGGCAAATGAATTGACACTCTTGTGACGAGCACCATCCACACTCCATCGAGATAGTTCAGAGCCTTCTTGTGCAGTATGAATTCGAAGAGGAATAGCAGGAGCAAGATCCCCTGACTCTTGTAGGATGACCCATGGTGTAGGGACAAAGATGTATTGTGGGATGCTCATGGTGTTGTTTTGAGCAAGGATGGTTCAATCTTCATGGGATCCCATGTGGTGAAAGAATGGGTGAGGATACTGCTACCTGGTATTCAGATCTTAGCAGGATGTCCAAAAACTCTTTTGATCTACCGCAGGAATTCAATTGCGAATGGGTGCTGCGTGCTGCCGCAAGAATAGAAAAGATCCGAATTGATCTTGAATCAATCTTTCTTTTGGCTTTTGACATGCGAATTTTCTGCTACAATACTGTAATACATGTACGGTTTCGGTAAATCCGTGAATCCTATGCATACTGGTACTAGCTAGTAGGCTGTCCTCCACTAAGGATGACAGCAAATGCGAACGACCAGCCGACTCAGGGGGGTGCCTCAAACCAACTCTATTTACCTGATTATTTCCCCAACCACCGGATATAATGCTTTTGTGTGATCGCCAAACTGCAGAAACTTGAGGCAGAAGTTGTGGAGAGTGGTCCAATGCGTTGGACAGCGGTAACAACCGAAGGGTGGTAAAAAGGCGGTGAACAGGCGGTGAAAATGCAGTGAACAGGCGGTGAAAAGGCGGTAAAACAAGCGGTGGAAAGCGTTGGAAGGCGGTTGAAGGCGGTTGGATGTGGTGGAATGTGGTCCAAAGTGGCTAAACCAGGTTAATATCATACCAAAACTTTCATTGATACAGGGGAGGTGGGATAAGATAAGGCACACTGTACAGAGTTGGTTTGAGGCACCCCCCAGATTACGGAAGGCCATACCGGTACGGTACACGGTACATGTACAGAGAGAATGGCCCAAGAACCATTATTTACTTGAAGATCCTCAGGAACACGTCTGAACATCTGACTGTTTAACATGCTTGAGGCTCCGGGACCGGAGCGACAGCAGCCCTAGAATAGCTTAGAATTCGCTTGAAGCACCTCTGCCGTTTGCCACCTCCACCACCACCGCATCTTCGAGGGCGCTCTTGGCCCTTGGATTTTGAAGCGCACGAACTGTAAAAGCGTTGGAGTTATTGGATTTGCAGCATCCAAGAGGCATCGTACGGTGGCATCAGCAACTCAACACTAAGGTACATGTACCAATTCTTCAAAAGCAAGCAGCCATGTCAGCCCAAGCCTTCTGGGACAAGACAGCCGACCTCATTGCGGTGACGGAAAAGCATCCGTTCCTGGTGGCCATGGTGGATGGAACCCTGGATATCGAGAGCTTTCGATACTATGTGGTTCAGGATGCCCTTTATCTGGCGGACTTTGCCGATTGCTTGCGACGATTGGCCAAGAATGAAGGTGTTTCTGCGCAAGATTCGGAGCGTTTGAATTCCTTTGCCAAGGGTGCCGAAGAGGCTGAATTATCCTTGCACCGCAGCTTTTTCGTGGAATGGAAGATATCGGCCGACGGTGCCGAGCAAATGCCTAATTGTCTCCTGTACACCTCGTACATGAAACGAATTGTTGCCACGAAATGCCACGCTGAAGGGCTAGCCGTGCTGCTCCCGTGCTTTTGGGTATACATGCATGTCGGTCAGTGTATGCTGAAACTTCGAGAAGAACTTGGATCGAGGTAAGGTAGCTAGCTAGCAAGTGAGCATTCTATTGGCATGGCTTTGTTGTTGGTTTATTGCTCACTTTCATTGTTCGTCTCTAAATTGTGTTTTGTGATACCGTACCAATTTTTAATTAACAATCCATTCATGACATGCTCAGTGTGAAGAGACCAGGTAGCTATGACGCCTGGATTGACATGTACGGTGGCGAAGATTTTGAAAAAGAAGTCAAGGACTACATTGCCATGGTCGATACAGCCTGCAAGGGAGCTGACGAGACGACGCTCAAGGAGATGGAAAAGCACTTTGTCATGTCTTGCAAACTGGAGCACATGTTTTGGGATCAAGCTCAGACCAGAATGGAATGGCCCAAGATTGTTGCTGAAGGAAAGTAGGCTTGAGTCTTCAATGCATAGGAGGCACCGTTTGGAGGACATAATCACATTGTCATGACTACAATTTGATAGTGGTCCTGTAATTCGAAGCTTTCAAGCGCATTTCATTGAGATGGAGCTCTACAGCTAGCTATTGTAGCTATGTAGGTATCTTTTCGACGTGCGTGACGGCGGCTGCTCGCCTGGGCGTTGTCTGCCTGCCTCCGAGTAGCGCACGAGGTGCTCTCCAAGGTGATGCAAGCTTCGATTCTTATTCAATACTCTCGTTCGAATTGCAAATTGTAGCTAGCCAGTAGAGTTCAATGACCACTCCGTTGGCTTGACGGAAGCCACGAAGTCACCCACCGGGTGAGGACAATGATTCCTTGCATTTATGGTATAATATTTATCTCGTTGATGAGCTTATCAGGCGGTGGGGTCTTCATGTTTGGGGCCCTCGTAGACCACACCAAGCTGCCACTATTTTTTGGCATTCCCATCACTGTTCCTCCTTGGCTAGCTAGTCTCGTTTTTCTAGTACGGTAGGCAAAGATACTTCCTTGGTGACGAAAGTGCGGAACAGATCGAGAAAGCCGGAGTACACGGACTGGATAAACTGCTTTCTTGGAACATATCTTACACTGTATCTGTATAACAGCACATGGTCAATGAGAAAATAAGGGCATCAGGGTGCCCTCCTCTCCAACTTACCGTCTTGGTCCCCAGCTACCGTAGCAGGAACAGGCTCAGGAACCCACTTTCATGGGAGGACTCGCTTGTCGCAGCTGCCTCTGAGTGACATCTGATTTAAACAGCCGTGCAGGCTTTACTATTGTGAGCGACGACGAACTTCGAACGGAACGAGACAGCAACGTTCGAGCGGGTGCTCGAGGTTCATGGTGAAGACATCATTGTATAGCGGATAGCGACTCTGTTGCTGCCAAGGACATTGGACGGTAGGCTGGTGTGGACGGCAGGCAACTAAGGAAAAAGAGAAGAATGTCCCCTCCAACGTCGACCTACGCTCCCATCGAAAGAGACAATGATGATCACGACGATACCTCCGCACTCGGCCAACAACCCGCCGATAATGCCCAGAATATAACGTCACTGGCGGTAGCCTTTTGGCTGTTGGGTTTGTTCAATAACTCCTCGTATGTCATTATGATTGCTTCGGCCAAGACGATTAGCGAGGGAGGGACAGCCTTGGTGTTCTTGGCCAATGTCGTCCCCAGCATGTGCATTAAACTGACTGCCCCCTACTGGTTTGACTACGTCTCCTACGAACATCGCATGCTGGTGGCATTTGGGTGCATGGTGGGCAGTTTTGCCATGGTGGCCTCGTCGGTGGTACCTTCTATCCAATTGCTGGGAGTAGCCCTGGGGAGTGCTCAATCGGGTCTGGGAGAAGCATCTTTGTTGGCAGCAGCTGGTAAATGTGATGCCTCTGGAAAATGCATTGCTGGATTTTCCTCTGGCACAGGATTGGCAGGAGTCTTTGGATTCTTGTGGAAGTTTGTCTGGAATGAATGGATCCAATTATCCATGAAAACGACTCTGTGGCTCGCACAGTCTCTGGCAGTCCTGTACATTTGCATCTTTTGGAAATCTCTCCGTCCTTTTCTGACACAAGCACCACCGACAACAATAACAGCAACGGAAGAAATAGAGCCACTGGAAATGACAACATATCAAACGCCACTCTCTACCACAACAACGAACCGCTCAATGGCCGATACGGATTCAAATGCAGCAGAGGCGAGTTCCTATAAGGATGATGAAATCGGCATGCAATGCCATCCTCAAGACACAGAACCATCCTTGGAATCGCCGCCTGAAATTCCTGACAACGGCTTTGTTGAAGACTCTCACAACAACAACAATCATAGTCTCCAAGAACCCAAACCAGTCCACGAAATGACAGTGACAGAACGAGCTCAGTTTGTGGCCATGCGACTGTGGCCGTACATAATACCCCTCTTTGTGGTTTATGCTGCCGAGTATTCCTTACAGGCAGGCACCTGGACTGCCATTGGATTTCCTGTCGATAGCGAACAAGCCAGAGATGAGTTTTATGAATTCAGCAATTGGATGTACCAGTTGGGTGTATTTGTTTCTCGATCTTCTGGAGCATTTGGACCCACAGCACCCGTATCCATTCTGTGGCTCATGCCCACCCTCCAAGCGCTCAATGTTGTATTCTTTGCATGGGTAGCTGCCGAGCATGTATGGTACAATTACACCATTCTCATTCCGTGTTGTTTTTATGTGGGTTTGTTGGGCGGGGGGGTGTATGTTCACGGTTATAAACGCATCTGTGCCGATTTTGTATTGGTGGATCAACGAGAGTTTGCATTGGCAGCCACCAGTGTGGCAGAGTCAATGGGCATTGTTTGTGCCGATCTGCTTGGATTGTTCATTCAAGCCTGTCTGTATCGGACCAACCATATACCAGGAGCAGTTGTTTCTTGTCCAGTTTGAGACGACAAATTCGGACGATATATGAGTTGCAGTTTTGAGACGACAACATGTAAACGATCAAGGCGGTTCCGGTACCGTGCCTCTTCAGAGAGAGATGATTGTTCCTATTTGTACCTTGGCAGAAGTTTCTAAAGGATCCCTTCGCTTGTTGACTGCGAGCTCCATTGAAGGCAAACAAACAACTACAGAAACTAGTCAGTTAGACTTGACAACCGGATGGTGCCAATATAGACCTTTTTGCTTTACCACACTCAGACGCACGATAGGCGGTCCTTGAAGATTGCTCAGATCATGGACACACTGAACCAACCCATATCGGGTAGGTGTAGAAACAACCCAAGCTCCTAGCAGAATATGACAGGTGCCGCAGACTATCACAACTGTGCTAAAGTGTATCGTCACAAGGCTTTGGAAGTCCGCCAGTCTGCATGCGGTACCGGTACATTAGCTAGTAACTGCCTTGCAAAATGCATGGTTCATCATAATCATAGGAAGAGAAGTTATAAAGTTTATGCGTATAGTTCCTTGGCTTCCCCTATGCCGCTTTGGCGTGCTTCAAGGCAACATGTTCCAAGCTGAATCGACGACAAGGCTTCTGCGGGGGCTCGGCCTCTTTGCATCGCCGGCTAGGTTGCCTTGGGGGGACATCAAACGAAGCAGATCGGCTCTCTGATGTAAGTCGACCTGGAACAGTCGGAGGAGGGCTTTCTCTTGCGGGAAGGGTTGGAGGAATGTTACGTAAGTTGCGGTCCTTTGCTTCAGAGGCATCCTCACTCCAACGTGGTCGGCTAGAGCCTTTGCTGGTTCTACTACGAATTCGAAGAGGGACATCAACTCCTGATTGAGGGACAAAGATGGTTTCAGGAATGCTCATGTTGGCGTTGTTGGTGGTGGTGGGTCGTGGTGTTTTGTTTAGTTTCAATGAATTGTTGTGAGCTTCTTCTACCTGTACCCAAATCTGCTGCAACTCCTTGGTTTCTTGTTGCCGTTCCTGATGTCTTGCGCATTGCCCAGTTGCAAAAGGAAACGGAAGGGTTCGTAGCCTCCACATATCGGTACAGCGTACCGGTATCATAGCCACTGAGATACCTTCTCATACTACGATGGCGTTCTTTACTCGCGATAGCGAAGGCTTCCGTACGTACCATGTGTCAAAGTTACCTTCCTTTTTTTGACAAAGCTCAGGCTTGACTGCCAAGAGCTCTGCCAAGACAACATGGAAACTATTGTATTGACGTACGCGTCACTGATTTGGACTGTGCCTCTTTACCGCAACAAAGATCCCATCAAAGTTTTAACCCAACAAGAACGCGACAAAATTTCCAAATATAAAGACGCGTGCGAGTCCAATCGCGCTTCCTTCCACCCCTTTGTTGTTTCAGTGGATGGCATGCTTGCCCCTCAAGCCAAGACTCTCTTACAACGCCTTGCTTCTGCTACTGCCTCCAAAACTCAATTTTCCTACTCTCAAATGATGTTCTTCATGCAGACCCGTATCTCAATTGCCCTTGTGAAAGCTACCCATTTATGTCTCCGTGGATCCCGCAAAGCCAAACCCTTTGCCCCCCGTAATGGTCCTCAATTTCTTGCCCCTGATCCCTCAGAACCTAGTCCTGAATTTCGACTGTTCTTTGCTTAAGCCTGGCCCCGGCTGGCTTCCGTAGATAATTTCCCTACTCTAAACCCCTTCTTCGTTGTTGTATTGAGGATTAGCTCGAGGACTTGAAGATTTTGAAAGAATGCTGATTATTCCCAGAGCATGCAACGAATGGTGACATTCGAATTCGCATTCCGTCCCGAACACGGAGTGTCCAACTAACTGTGGGCATGAAGTTTCTTGCGTGCTTTTGTAAGAACTTCATACGATGTACTGTGAGAACTTATTATTCCTTCTCATTCAGGAGGCCGAATTCCGTCCTTCAAAAACCGAGGCCGTACAAAGCATCCCATTTGACATTTCGCTTGGGCCAAGTAAGTTGTTGCCCTCGAGCCCTCGAGAAGCTGTCTTCCTGATATCTGGGCCCAGCTAGCTACGGTGGAAAGCTTCGTAGCCGCCATGACATTGGGTGCACAGCGTTTCAGCATCCGAGCTCATGGCCACTGAGCTACCTGCTTGAATGTGACAGCGTGTTGCATAGCCACCATGGCGTTCTTTAGTCGAGAAAGCGAAGTGAAGGCTGTCGAAGACAAACCACAGAACCCGGGCATCTGGTTAGAAACTGGATTCATTGGCTCCCAGACTGGGCTTTGCTTTGTTGGTGGTCCCACTACATACAAGTACAGCCATCGCTAGGGATTGGTTGTCTCTTCATTTGAAATTCGGATCGCCGGCTACGGGTACCGCCACAGCAGAAGCGATGCATACCCAGGAGATAAACCGTGAATTCTACCAGCTAGCAAAAAAAGCCATGTCAGCCCCCAAGCATTCTGGGAGCGAGTATAATACGACGATTACGCACATGTTGCATGGAACTGCAAAGAAGCAAGGATTGCAGGTTGCCATTTTGGATTGGATGCATGGATCACAATGCGTCAACATGTACCGGTCGGTATGCGCAAAGTTTGCCGAGCATGCAATTGCTGGCCCACCAGGCATGAGAATGTGGTCGCCTGTGCCCCAACTCCAAGAACACTGCCTCGGCAAAGATCCTGCAGGTGCAAGCGAGACGGCTACTGGTATAGCATTGCTTGATATTCTTGACGATGATGTTCCCTGTTGCGACTCCGCTAGGAATTGTGCGTGTTTTCAAGTTGTTTGCGTTATCCTTTCTAAAATTCAATGGGCTCCACGGGCTCAGCATTTTTAAACGTTCTGTTGATGGAAACCTGTATCCAGGCAAAGACTCCCTCCACTTGCCACTCTGTCCCCCGCAGAGCTTTCGATTGAGGAGTTTATCCTAGCTAGTATGTACTGAATTCATTCTTGGTCCATCGTTTCTTCGGCCTGCCTGGTCTTGACTGGCATTTCCAAGCGAGGCTTAGTAGAGGTGCTAATTTTCTTTCAACGACCCAACTAGCTTTGAACTTTCAGGTAGAGCTATAGATTTGTTGCTTCTCTCTTGCAGGTTCGGTACGTGCGCAAGCAGTTTCGGCATTGATGATTGCAGCAGCCGCAAAGCTGGAATGACTGACAATGCATGGCTCCTACCGCACGCTACGTTCTCGTAGACCATCCTGCATTCTATCCAACTGACAAAGGTTGCACAAGGATACGGTATGAGGAGCCCAGGTAGCCTACTCGTTCTAGAGCAATGAAACAAACAAATCAGTGACTTCTACTACATAGCTGGCTAGTAGTGGCTCTGCTTGCTGCGGACCAAACATCTTTTGCGGTACTGCGAACCAGATATCCAGCGGAAGCACACTACGGTGACTGTGGTACCTATCACGAGGATGGAGGTCGCTAAATGGTGTAGTTTGGTGAACGTCACGACGAAGCCTTTTGGGAGGGCTACTAGCTAGCTAGCTACCGGTACCAAACAGACCAGTAAGAACAGAGGTGCATTTACTTAATTAAAATGACATTGAATCGTTGAAATAGTCCAGATAATGCCATGTTGTTAAATAAACCTTGATTCGGTGACATTTCAATGACTGTAGACTGGTTACTTGCAGGTCCGGCAATGGTGCCGTACCGCTTCCCCGCTGATCCTCCTGCGACAACAGCTGCAGCAAGGAAGTGAAGCACTGAAGCAATCCTGAGGACATCTTGAGAGCTTGAGCGGCCTTCATTATTATTCTTTTGACGATAATGGAGACAACAAGCCCCGTGGACACACTACTTTGCCTACAACAACCATCCTTGAGGCCAACTGTGGCCACTGGAGGTCTCACGGAAGCTCCAATGTGCGATGCTAATGGTCACATTGCTGAAGTGCAAGGCCGTGTCGAGTCTCTCTTGCAGCATCGGGACGGCTTGATCTCCAGTAGCAGTACCGATAATGTACTTACCCAGGATTCCAAGGTATCCAGTTCGAAGGAGGATATGAAAGACTCATTTTTGGATGAATCCTCCACAGGACGGGAAAACGAGTACGAGAGTATTTCCTCGCCGAGAAGCGTGCTCTTAATACACCAACAAAGCCGCAGCTTTGCCAAACGAAGACGCGCCGTGGGTCGTCAGAGCAGTATGGGAAGTTTGTTTCCCGCAAAGGCTAGCACCAATGGGTCGCAAAAGGATGTCAGTTCGGGACTTTTGCAGCAACAGCAGAGTGATAGCAGCGACTCCAATCCAAGGCGTGGCGTCGGTCGTCACAAGAGCACAGGTAGTCTTCCGAGATCCCAAAACGAGCGCAACGGCACCTTCTCCAAGATACGAGCCGCCGTCAATCGCCAGAGCAGTTTTGGTCGCCAGAGGAGTGGATCATCACGAAAAGATGCCCTTCCTCGACCGAATCAGTTGCTGCAGCATATTGGTGGCAGTTTTGCCATGCGCTCTCTGAGTCGACAGAGCAGTAATGGAAGTGTGGGTGGTAGTGTTTCATCCCGTGCAAGTCGACGCAAGGGCCCCTCAAGGCACAACTCGAATAGCTCGCTGATATCACAACAGTCATCCAGCAGCACACTCAATGTCTTTGGATCCGACATGGTCAGTAACGACTTTATCCTTCGCAAGCTGGATGAATTGGAAGCCAACGATGACATTGTCAAAGTGGAGATGGAGGACTGCCTTGCTACCACACGTGAAAAGGCCATTCCTTTGCGTCTCAAAGAAATTCTACGAGATCATATTCGTCCTTGGGAAGGCGTTCACTTTGTCGATGAACTCTTGGATGGGTACAGCTATCCGGAATTCTGTAGAAACAAGCGTCGATTCCTCCGTGCCATGGACAATGTGTGCGCTCGGCAATTGATCCCTGTGACGTACAATCTCAAGGTTCATTTGAAATTGGAGGGAGATGGCGAGTGCAGCAGCAAAGCCGAGGAGAATTCTACAATTCAGTTGATTGATCAATTTCGAGACGACAACACCATCACAGCAGTTCATGTTTCCGCCTCCACAGCATCGTTACAGCTAATCAACGCATTGACTCACTTGTTGAATAGCGACAGGAAGTGGGACCCCGACATGACTCTACGTATTGCCCCTGTATTGCCGACAATGGGAGCTTGCTCCAGAACCGACAACATGAAACTACGAGCCATTGATGAGGCCATGGAGAATTTGAAGCAGGCATCCGAGTCCAAGGGTATACAATTCATTCCCAACTACGAAGATTAAGCTTTGGGGAAGCCATCAGAGTGGAATGATGGGATAAACGAAACTATTAGGTGACAGTTATGAATCTTACTGTAGGATGCTCCTGATGTTCTGTTTTTACCGTATCGGTACGGTGTGCTATACGCGCTCCTTTTGCATGTTCGGTTCGAAGGAAAACCGCGTACTCAGCGGCAGCAGGCAATGCAATCCCCATTGGATACGCCGCAGCACCATCCACCAGAAGGGCACTCATTAAGTGGAATGGAAGGGGCCTTGGGTTCTTTGACTTGGCGAACTTCATTCTGAGTGGACAAGCCACGAAGACCATCTTGCGTAGCGCAAGTTTGAGGGAATCCAAGCACCAGCAAGCAGCAAACCGAAGCAAGCGTCTGGAAAATCTTCATCTTGGTGGACTTTCTGTACCGAGCCGTGGGATCGTTGGTATAATTGGAGTCAGCTGATTGGAGTCGAGTCCAAATTGTGTGAGCAATTCTAGGACATTGAAACGTGGAGGCAAGATGTCACTGGTTACTCCGGGAAATATTGGCTGGCCGAAAGGTGACCAAAACAACTATAAACAAGACCGATTTCCGCCAAAGCAAGATTTGATGGGTACAGCTCGTTCTCCACCGGTACGCGAATACATAGTAGAGTTCGTTCTGCCTGGACGCCTGAACCACATTGGATTGCATCGGTAGCGCATCGTAGCTGAGCGGGAGCTTTCGATCGAGGAGCTAATCAGAGTAAAAGGTGTGCTGGTACCCTACCGGTAGACTTCACAACCATGCTACGACTGCCACTCGACGACAAGACTCTAGAGGCATCGTTGATGGCTTCCTTTGTTGGGCCGTAGATTTGGGCAAGAGGCATAGCCAGAGTGTCCATCACAGTACAAAACATCTTACAAGTCTTAGAAGCCAATTTTCTTCCAAAGCAAAGCCACTCAATAGTCCCGAGGTTTACAATGCTATTCGTAGCCTGTAATGCCTCAAACACTTTGCCCGGGCGAGAAAAACATTGAACCAAGACCAAGTAACCAACATGATTAGGATGCAATCGATGCCCTAGCTTTTTGAGAGACCCAAGCACGGCGACTATAGAATTATTTTTTGCAACGACTGCAAATTGCTCCGTTGATCACGCTTCAAGGAAGTAAAAAGATAACATCGTACAGTAAGCGCTAACCCCTCGATCGTGGCTCAGCGTTGACTTGACCTCGATTGACCGCCCCTTGAGCCATGATCGAGGGGCTAGCGTTTACGACCGGCTATCGTCAGGGAACATTGTGGCAAGGGTGAAGGGACCTCAGTCACACAAAAATTGAAGTGAAGGAGCATCCTTTCCATGCTTGAAACAATTGGCGGTGTAGTCGGCGCAATCAGCCCCACCACTTTCACGAGCATCATCTACAATGGCGAGCCAAACAATCGGATCACGAAGGAATGGGTAATGACGACTTGCGTGTTTTTCAAAGTCAAACCGACCAACCCAACAATCGGTGGGTGTGTTTTGGATTCCAAATCGATATCCACTGGAATGGTGTCTGTTGAAAGATCTTTGGAAGGTTGTCACAAAGATGACTTGCCAGTGGGACCAAAGTCTTTTGTGGATGCAACAGGACGACTCCAAACCACAGAAGACTGCCCTTCTTCGAAAAAACCGTCCTTATTACGATTCCTTTGCAGCAGCAACTCTTCCAAGGCAAACAGACTCCCTTGTGCAATCCCGCAGAAATGTTGTTGTAGTTGTTCCGTGTTGCCATCACAAGTAGTGTCCGGTTGCGGATAAATGCCCACCAAGGTATCCAAGGACATCAGCTCGGTTTTCGTAGTTGTAGTATCTTTGGTTTCTTTGGCATGAATGACGGGTACCGCTGGGAGTGGCTTGTCACGATCATCTTTGGTGTTCTTCATCTTTTGCCGTACCATTTTAAAGTCTGCTACGGACAACCACAAGGCTGTCTCGACTTCGGTGGCTTGCAAGGTTAATGATAGTGGTGGCGACTGTGGGTTGATTGTTGTCCTGCTGCTGGCAAATCCCTGCAAAAAGACGACCAAATGGTGAGCCTTGATGGGATCGGGATGATTGGGATCGGTGGGATAGACGGATTCCCAGATACACACGGGTATGGAAGTTTGATGAATAGTCAAGCCAGTTTCTTCCAGTACTTCTCGTCGCAGTGCATCTTCCAAAGAGAAATCGGTACCCGCATCGAATCCTCCTCCCGGCAGGACCCATGCTCCGGGAAAGACCCGCATGTAGGACGGTCGTCGCGTCAACAAAATGTATTGACCGGTTGGATCCAAGATCAATCCGACGACGGCCAATGCGGGATGTGGTTTTTTGGAATTCTTTATGAGTGGTTTGACAGTGGTGGGACACGCCGTGGCACCCAGAGACGGAAACGGTCGTGCGCGGCCCATGGGAATGGTAGACGATGATGGATGCTGATGTGAAGAAGAACCCGGTCGCTCCAGAATCACTCGATAGGAATCTTCCAAATCTTCCCAGAAGGAAACCATTTGTCGATCATAGTGTTTGGTGGAAGCTCCTGGCGTTGATTCCTCTCCTTCTGCCACAACAAGACTATCTCGCAAACTGTCAAACATGGATTTCCCAAAGATGCAAGGTTCGACATGGTTGGCTTCGGCTACTGCTCGAATCCAAACTCGGGATAACATGATAATAATAAAAACGACAGTTGGACTCGGATGAGTTGCTACTCTATCATACCTGGCTAGCTAGCTAGAGGCGGCCATTTGCCAAGCATCCGCACATGTACTGTACGATGGCAGAGGAAAGGGTGAAGATCTCTTTCTCGCAAAGGGATGAAAGGATTGGCTCGATGCGTGACCGAACCATCGAATGATCCGTTTTCGCCAGATGGCAATGCCGGCGTTTTTACGTACATCTGAGTACTTTTTCTACACAAGAAAGATTTAACGGATCGCTGGAATCACAGATGAAAAATTATGGGATGCATCTGGTCAAACGAATGAAAATCGATCCATCCATCAAAGCCAAAGACAAGGGGAACTGATGAAGGTTACTCTGGTTATCTGGTACCTGGTATGCGTGTATGCATGCATGTCAACCAAAACAACAAGCAGTGTAGACAAGGGAAACGCACACGATAAGAAAGCATCTGGTATTGTTTTCTCCCTCTTGCTTGCTTGCTTGCTTGCTCCTACATGATATGAATGCATGACGATCCTACAACACAATCAATCAGCAACTGGCTAGCTAGTTGCTTGCTTGCTAGTTGAACAACTAACTGTAGCTGGTATTTTTGTTCCGGTTATTGCTACCATGACGATGATTTATCACGACAGTCCTCCTCAACAGCGACGCCAATCCTTGACGTACACCAAACAACGAAGATCGTTGATTGGGGAGAACTATGCGCAACGACGTCGTCCGGGCGATATGTTCTTTTTGTACCGAGCCGCCATCTTTGGTTCCTTCTTGATGGCGATTGGACTCTACATTTCGCACGAAAGTTCCACCAGTGTCAAAATGGCTCAAAATGTGGGAGCCTTTTTGCGCCGCCAACGACGACCCAAACAACATGCTAGTACCACCCAATTGTACTACCGTCGTCCTCGCAAACAGTATGCTCGGAACGTGTGGACCATGACGGATTTTATCGTGAATGGAGTCAACCTGGCGTCGTATGGATTTGAAACTATGGAACATCCATCGCAATTGCTCAAGGAACACTTTTTGCTCTATGAGGATTTTGATATCTCACCTGAATTGGAGGAACATACCATTGCCGAACTGGAAGGGACGTTGGTGACACCCGCCACTACTGATTTGCTCTTGTATCATCGTCATTTGGAACATCCCACCCTAGCGTTCTACATGGACCGAGTGGCACTGCGACTTTACTACAAGGCTGTGGGGATCCCCATACCCACTTCCTTTGTCCTCAAGTACAAGGATGACTGGAAAGACAAGTACGAGAAGAATGACGACAAACAAGCCATTCTCACGTTCCTTCCAACAGCCGCTGACTATGTCGTCAAGGCATCGCATCGAGTCAGCAACCCGTCCACTCATTTGGTCTCGTACGATGATCAAACGCAACTGCATCTCATGGGATCTCACCAGGACAAAATCGACATGGACTATGATGCCGATCTATTGGCACACCAACTCACCCAAGCCATGCATCAAGAGATTCAATACACCGATCCATGGTCACTTCTGCATGTCCATCCTGGTATTGTTGTGGAAGATCGCATTTCATCCTTTGATTCACCGCATCGTCCGCCACTGGAAATTCAAGTCTATGTCATTTGGGGCAAAGTATGGATGGGTGCCTGGCCACATGCCGAAGGACCGACTCATCCCGGTATGATTCATCGCAATGGATCCGTCGTCATGGACGATCATGCCATGGTCAAGGTTCCCGATTGGGTCCAATGGGAGACCATTGTGGAAGTGGCTGAAAACTTGGGTGCCCACAAGGATATTTATCAAGTCAACTTTTTGATTGGTGTACCCGCCGAAACGGCCCATTTGCTGCAACATTCGTCACGACAAGAACAGTTGGCGGCCATTCAAGTCGTCGTGGCCGATACACAACTCAATCCATCCATTGCCTTTCACGAGAAGGAGCTATTGGATGAAATGGGACGGCTGTGGTTGGCGGGATATAAAATGGGCATCTTCAAGGCTGTTCCCAACATGGAAGTACCGACGGAATATGTACAGAAACAGCAGTTGACCGATGCCGATACACGAGAACCTTCCATCATGGCAACCTGGGCCAAAGCAAGTTTTGACTGGAAACTCAATAGCATCGAAGAGGAAGATTGATATAGATCATTCATACAAACCCGACCTTTATTCTAACAAACTACATACATAAGTAACATGCATGCAACTATCAGCCAGCAAGGGCACTATGTTTCATCTCTTGTTGTCGAGACTACTAGCCACGCAGATCAAAAAGAGAACCGTTCACCGCGCCCACACCAAACATAGCAAACATATCAGCCACGACGACACTCCTGCTCAAAGCGCAGTCTCACGGTAATACCTTCGCTGTACTAACTGTAGCCTAGATTTAGGTGTAAGCAAACGCGAACTGAACAACACTTACGATGCAGCCACAAAGCAAGCAAACTATGTAGGCGCCATTCTTGGAAACAAACCATACAGCAACTGCCGCAATGAGGGGCTCAACAACGTCACTCGTGGGACACAAAGGAGGGACCAATCTTGAGGAAGCAAACCACGCCAAGCTTGTTCAAATAAAAACTGCCCACAAATAGAGAACATAGAACCAGGAACAAAGGAGAACCAATACGGTTGTAACTTAGTTAGGTACCGTAGTACCAGTGCCTCAAGTCCATGGCGCAGAGTGGGACGCAAAAGCTTCTCTCTGCATCACGTACGTGAAATGCTTTCCCTCTCAGATTGGATTCCTGCTCTCGCCTAGCAATGCCAGCCAGTACCACATCCAGTGTAATATCCCTTTTGCAAGAGAGGGTTACCCAAAAAATTGCACGTAACTTACTTGAATCTATCATCTCTTCTCCAAGCTATGACATAGCTACAGTAGACTACTAGTAGTCCTGAATTTCGACTCGACTCGACTCTTCCTTGCTTGAGCCTGGCCTGGTACGGCGATGGTCAATGAGGAAAGAGGAAAGGATTGGGGCCCCAGAAGAGGAATGAAGAGAAGAAGAGGAGGGGAGATGAGGAGGTTCTAGCTAGGTATTAGCTATATGGTTGGCTGGTGCTGCCTACTAGCCATCATCAAAGCAATCATATAAGACCTTGTAAATGCACAATCAAGACCTTGGTGTTGCCAATAAGACAAAATGCTGCATCATCTTGGATCGCTGTGAAACCATCAATTGATGTCTTTAGCACCATTTCATGTTGTGGTTTTGCAGCTGGTTTCCTATGGGCATCTATCCTCCTGCATGTGCCCCCCCCCCCCCTCCAATATCAAAGCCCTTTTGTTTCAGCAGAGCTTTCACAAAGGATGATCGAGTCATTCCACCCAACATGTAAGAAGCAGAATTGGTGGCAATTTCAAAAAAGGAAACCGAGGACGCACATACTGAGTAAGGTTCCTAATGCACACCCTGGTCCATTTTTGCACGGAAAAGTCCACTTTGGCAACCTCGGCTTGGTCGTGGATTGGGAACCTCTCTGGGTTACAGAATGGGATCCAAGATCAAGGTCTAGAAACTAGGTTCCTAATGATCTGTTACTCTATCTACCGGTATTCAATCATCTATTACCGTACATGCTCCAAGTATTATCAGCCACCAGTCCTCCACGACTTCGCGAAATCCAACAAGTTGAGGACTTGTGCATACGTACAGGAAAATGGGCACCGACACAGGAATCACCAACCAAACACTAGGAAATATCAAGGAGAGATGAATCCAATTGGAGGATCCACTCTCTTCTGTGTTGTGGGTGTTGCCTCTCCAGTTGACTACTGCAGTACTTGGATGTACTGGAGTAGTGAAGCCTTTTTGGACTGTAGCTCAGGACGATAGATAGATCTGTTCACGACGATGATAGGGCTGGTGGACCGGCACTGCCACGTCATCGAACTCCAGCCTTACGGCTGTGGCTGCATACTGCTCCGATGAAGCAGTATTAGACTAGCTAGTACCTTTTACCAGGTAGAAGCTGTTATTAATACATATTATTATGCATATGCACACATACGATTCGCAAAAAGTGACTTCCTCTTCCGATCCGCCACTCCACTCGACTCCACCCGACTCTCACTCCATCCAGTCGACTCGACTCGACTCGACTCGACTCGTCACTCACTCTGACAGCTCTCTGACTGACTGTCACTCGACCCCCTCGCTGGCAATCTACCTTCTCTAAACCCCCTGATGACAGATCATCATCATCTCTACCTCCACTTCCCCAGCTTCCCTGTCCAGAGGATTTTGATGTCGCCTACAAGGAATAAGGCCTCAGGAAACGAGGAACCCTAAAAACGAAATCTCTGACTTGCTTCAAGTACTTTTAAAGCTCATTTTTGCCTCATGGAACATGTGATAGGCCTAGCGGTACCACAAGACATATAACGCACGTGAAAGTAGTAAAAAGCTTAGAAACTTCGCGATCGCGTTCTGTTCGTCGAGGCACTCCGGTTACAACCGCGATTGCCAGCCACTGGCCTCAAAACAGCAATACATGTACCTCACAACCTCACAAGAAAGCAAGGCAAACAAACACAGCTCAAACACCACCTATCAACCAAGAAACGCCAACCATGAACAATGATGACGCCCCTATCGATGCGGCAGGGCCACTACTAGTACCTGATCGTGCCCAGAACGGGGAGGATAATGGGGATGTACCACATGCAAATCAGGCAGAACAGCAGCTGGTGGCGCTGTTGGTGGCAGCACAACTCGTGCAGGTGCCGCCACAGATTATGTGGCCATTGGGGGCATACAGCGTCATTCGTTTGATCTTGACGGCTCAGGAGCGCCGGCAGGCTCTCAACATCAAACAGGCGGTTCAAAATGATGCCAACATTGAGATTTCTGTATCAGATTTCTGGTATGCTCAGTTGGCCTTGGTGGACGGGGATGACCTTGAGGCATCTCTGGAACGAGTTGCCAAGCTACAGTGGTTTCAACAAGAGTATGGCGGGATAGAAGAGACTGTAGACTGCGGCGTTGCAGTCTTGAGAGAAGCAATGGATATGTATCCTGGATTGTTTTTGGCTTTCACTTTCAACAATGTAACAGGCAGCTACGCACTGGTTATAGACTTTACAAAGCTTCATGACAAACCTGGGTCGAAAAGCAGGGGTAGAGATGGAGTATTGGTAGTTATGAAGACGTTGTTCTTTTTTTTTCACGCAATGCAATGCGACTTTGAGTCTATGCGACAAGGGATTGCGGTAAGTAGTATGCATCGAAAGCTTTTGGTTGCTCGGAAGCTGGGACGTAGCCGACACAGTCTCACGATCGGATCCGTTTCTACTGGCGCCAGCTCTTGCTTGAACTTGATGGATTTGATTGGAAAAAGAACTTTGGATCCAGTCTGCCAAGGCGTATTTATTCCGAGTGTACCTCCATGTACCCCAGGCGATTGCGGCAATGCAAGATCTTTCATGCTGGCCTCTTTGGCAACTTGCTCTTCTCCATGATGAAGGGATTCACACCCTCACACGTTCACTCCAAGTTTGATCACGCCATATCCCCCTTTGGAAGGCTAGATGCCTTATACCAGTCTCCAAGCGTGGAGGTTGCTAATGACGAATTGGTGCAACGGTTCAAAGATGCCCTACAGAGACGGTTTGCCAACGAAGCTGCATTCACGTTGTGAGATCGATCGACGTGACCTTCTAAAGCCAGCCGGATCTACTACACTTTAATAAACAAGAATCCTGTTGCTCGAGTTAGTCTACTTCGCTTACTACCGGTAGTATTTGTTTGCTAGCCTGTTGTGATGTCCTTCGTACCGGTATGTTGCACCCTTGTCAACTCAGTCACGATAAAGATTCAAATTGTTGAATTTCGCTCGAATGAGATATCCGCTTTGACGGCTTGTATCTTCAAGGTTCGGTTCAAGGTTCGGATTGGGCATTCTTGTATCTCTATCCTTAAGATAGTCCTGTTCGGCGAACCTCCAGGCAGGCGACTTAGGAAGAGGACGTTGCCAAGCCGGAAGATATGAACACGGAAACAGAATTTCAGAATGCCGCTCGCAGTCAAACTTGGCCTTCCCACGGGTTCCTCATCGGTTGTGCAGTTCATTCATTCAGTTAGTTGGTTGTGATGGTTGCTGGGCGATAGTAGTAACTAGCTATTAGCACTAGAGATAGATAGACCACCAAGAGAGAGAATAGAACCCGGTGCTCCTGCTAGTTGGTCTGTTCCGTATCTCTCCTGTTGCCATTGCACTCTGGATTGTTTTGGCGGAAGGAAAAGGAGAAGCCACAATTCACCGGAGAGAGCAATAATCATGATGATGAACTCCTGTGTGTCCACACTAGAGCTATTGGCTCGCAATGAGTACCTGCGCAACTGGATTGGTATCCTTGCGGTTGTCGTGACTGTCAATTGGGCCGTAGCAAAGTTTCTCAAGTGGAGACGTCGCATCACCGAACTCGACGGTTGGATTCGAATGGCTCGCAAGGAACGCGACAACAAGGTACATCCTGTCCTGACACTGCACAAGTCTACACAAGAAGAGGAAGAAGCCTATCCCTTGTATTCGGCGTATGAGACGCGTGAGCTCATCTTATCCAACAAGCTAGATATCAAAGACAATGTGGCCATGTTGGCCAAACGGTGCCGCCGATTTGGGAGAAATGAGGGACGCGTCAATGCCATTACCGAAGAATTCTATGACGAAGCTCACAAGACGGCATGTGACATGAGTGACAAGCCACTGACGGCAGAAGACGCCCCGCCGTTGTATGGTGTACCAATCTGCATTAAGGATTGTATGAATGTTAAGGGAGCTTGTACTGCAGGAGGGTAAGACCAACAAAAAGCAGACAGGACTGATTTGTCCCTTTTTAGTTTCTGGGCTTTTGCCTGCCTTTCCTATGCATTCCTTTCTTATGTCGCTTTTTATTGTACTGTACCACCTCTCTCTGCTCTACCTACATAGAATGGCCTGTCGCTTGCTCAAGAAAGATGAAGCCGACTGCCTTACTGTAGAACTATTGCGAGATGCCGGAGCAATCCCTCTTTGTCGTGGCAATGTCATGCAAGTCATGATGCTGGCAGAGTCGGTCAATCGAATTTGGGGTAGAACCAGCAATCCATGGAACTTGAATCGAAGTCCAGGAGGATCGTCCGGTGGAGATGCAGCTTTGGTGGCCATGGGATGCGTTCCTCTGTCCGCCTGTGCCGATGGAGCTGGAAGCATCCGTATCCCAGCATCGTATTGTGGTGTAGTGGGGTTCAAGCCAACATCGACTCGATTGTCCTTCAAGGGATGCATGAGACCCCGATTGGTAAGTGTTGGTTCTGGTTTGTTGTTTCCAATCAATGATGGTACGTGGGTGGCAACTAACGAAAAAGTTCTGGATCATTCATTCATGAATCAATCATAAAAGAATGACAGGCAAGGAGTGGGTATTACCGTTCCTGCTGTCATGGGATCCATGTCACGCAAAGTCGAGGACTGCGCAATGTTCTTGAAGGGGGTCTGCGTTCCCAAACTGTTTCAGAAAGACATCAACATTCCTCCCATACCGTTTGATACCCAACAATACGAATGCACAAAACGACTAAAGATTGGATACTTTTATAGTGACAACTACTTTGAACCTTGTCCGTCCGCAAGACGCGGACTCGATGACACGTTGCAGAAGCTAAGAGATGCTGGTCATGAGGTGGTCCCATTCCAACCACCCACGGATGGATGGGATGCCTATCGAGTGTAAGTTCGTTTTATTTTGTGCAATGGGATGATAGTGATAGTTGCTCTGATGCTCTGGGTTCTTGGGCAAATGCTCATACTCGGTTGTTGCTGTTTTGTTATATCTTGTTTTGTGATGATATGGTTGTTGATGATGATGATGGATTTATAGGTTTGTTGGTATCATGTCGGCTGAAGGCAACATGCGATCATTCCTGGAAGCCGTCGAGGGAGAACCCATGGTTCCAGAATACAACACAGTGCTGCATGCACGGCTTGTACCGCAATCTGCAAAACACCTCTTGGGTGCCACACTGGGAGCTCGTGCCCGACATTTATTCGAAAACAGCAAGCAAATATCCGTCTATGATCTATGGGCACTCGTGGCGGATCTATTGGATATGCGAACAAAGTGGGCCAATGCCGTGGAACAATCCGGTTTGGACGCCATTGTGCATCCCGCCATCCCAATTCCTGCGGTGACGCATGGCATGTCGGCAGAGATTGCTTGCATTTCCTATATGCTCATTGGCCCAATGCTATTGTGGCCAACGGGTGTCTTGCCAGTGACCACAGTCCGCGAAGATGAACAGCACTACTATGAGGACTGTCCAGAGCAGCTGCCAAGGAATCAACGGGATCACATTGCACGGTTAACCGCCAAAGAAATGAAGGGTAGTGCAGGACTACCCATCAACATTAGTGTTTTGACTCCTTCCTACAAAGATGAAACGTGCCTTCGACTCATGAAGGAGATTGAATCGCTGGTTGGTTTTACAGCAAGGGCAAGCGCGTACAAGGACTACTAGCATTAGAGCTACATACATATATATCAATCGTATGAAATTTACCTTGTATCTTCGTGAGGTTTACATACCGGTACTGGTATATCACCAACGGAATCAGATGGTTTTCCCTTGGCCTTTCCTGCCATAGATGGATTACCATTCGGCCTTCACAAGTCTGATTGTAGTGTATCTTCCGAAAGTGCAATGTTTTGAAATGTGAACCTCGAGTCTCGTTATTACTAGTACTACTAGACTACCGGTATCGCGAGCACGCGGATCAGTTCGGGACGGTCTTGATTCGAAAGCATGAAAAAGTACACGTACGGCGTAAACAAGAGTTGGGGACTTCCCCAGCCTTCTAGAGAATGCAGCACGGCAGACCTTATCCTTTTAGGCGTTGCATATTATGTCAATCCTTTGTGGAAGGATCTGCGCTACGTTTGAAACTGAACATCTCTGCACGATCTCTCAGGATTGCATATATCAATGATGGTTTGCCTGGCTGACCCCCTTCTCCACCAAGCCTGGAAAACACCAGTGGCATCAATGCGGATGGCAAAGATTTTGTAGCCCCACACTTTTCTGCCAGTTGATTGAGTCGCAACAAGTGCAAAGCTGTTTCTTTCTGGCCCCAAGGAATCAATGATTCAATCAGACCAGCTTCGAGATCTGGGAAGGATGTAATGGAATCATTTGCTTGGAGAAGCCCTTCCAAAAGACCCCTAATCTCCGCGACGTCAACAGCACCATCAATGGCAAACACACTCAATTCTTTCAGTGATCTGAGATTGGCAAATGATTGTAGGCAACTGCCATTCACATATAGGACATGGATCTTTTGGATGGTTTGTTTCGATTGGTTTGGGACACACCCCGTAAGAACAGCAAAACCTGAAGGGGACCAGCGAATGTTGAGCTCTTTTCTGGGGAGGCCTGCTCCAGCATCCAACATAGTTTTCGCATGTTGTCGTATGTCCAAACTCAGTATATCTAAGGAAGGACCCTTCTTGAGACTGGCGTCATGAAGTGCTGAAGAATTAGTCGTGATGTCCAAATGACACAAATCTTTCATCATAGGCAAACATTTAATCAAAGCCTCTTCGAACCTAGCGCCTCCAATATCACGACTGACTCCATTGGAAACACTGACTTTCAACTTTTGCAGCATACTATTTTGATCAAGGAATGCCTCCTCGAAGACAAGACAAGCAGACTCCGGCATTTCGCGAGTGCAATTAAGGTCCAGCTCATTCAGCCTTGATAGAAAGGAAGCATGTCGGAGTTGTATAGAGTCAAAGACAAAGCTAGGGAGCTCCATGCGTCTAACATTCACATTCTTGTTGGCCTGAGCAGCATCAATAATACCGCACAAATCCTTAACAAAACTGCCTTCAGACCACAAAAAGATAATTTCTTCGAGTGTTGTAGAGTTGGCAATGAGCTCCATGATGAACTCCTTCAGGTGTTGGTCACACGGTGTTGGCTTGGACAACGAGAGGAGCAGTGACTGTGTGGTGCTGTTTTCTCTGGCAAGCTTCTTCATCTCAGTCCAGAACTCGGCATTATCTGCACATGTTCCATCCAGGAAGCTTCGAAAGTGAATTTCTGTCCTAACAAGACCATAACTACAAGATGGTTTCTCAATGCAAAGAGCAAGATCTTGGCGCTCTCGCGTCATGGGCCTGCGGTAGCTAGCTATTATAATAGTCACTGAAGTGGAGACTGTCAGAATCTAATCATGAGCTAGTTATGTGGCTCTCGTGTCCCTGCTGACACCATGAGCACCCACCGTTCTCTCTAGGATTCCGATGGTGTGCACTCTGCCACTAATCCTGCCCCCATACTGTACTAGTACTGTACTTTCCCTCTACTTCCTCCATTTCCTCATCGCACCCCCCTTCCCCCTACATGTACTAGCCCCCCCATTTTGCCTCTTTGCTCTTCTAGCTACACTGTAGCTAGAGTACCAACCGGCACTGAAGCCACGGCTCAGCTTAGCCCCCCATCGCTCCTTTTGAAATGGAACCGTATATAGACCTACTTATTAGTATTTGTTTTTTCTACTTCTATTTGTTTTTTCCGAAAGGATAGTATCGTGCTGATGCAGTACTGTACCGTATAATAAAGGCAACAATATGAGACTTGTTTGTTCTTGGGAAACTCTGATAAATTGGTGGGTGGAGATCCGAAAAGCAGCCAACAATTATTAAGACTGTGCGGACCTCTGCTTCTGTTTGGGTGGTCAACTGCTGCTATTTGGTCTTTTTCGTTGCTTCCGTCAGTGTCCTCATTGAGTCGAGTCGAGTCAGACCTACCATGCGACATAATCTGTGCATGCTGAGAATCGATAATAGTTGATTCGATTCGACGCGGTGCGATGTAGACCGGGACTGACTGATGGTGCAAGTGCGTGTGGTCTTCCTCTCTCAACTCTGCGAATCGAATCGACGCTACCGCATCTACAAATGAAGACTTTATGCATCACTACAAGCAGTTGGGGACCGATCCCACCCCCCAGTTGACTAGGAATTTGGTAGGCATCAAGTTCGCAATCTTGTTGGGTGGCAGTAGTGAGGGCCATGGTGAGGGCCTACTGGGGTTGGCAGATGCAGTTTCTTTCACGCACATGGAAATGCTCTGTGCTGCCTAAAGTAGTGTTGGGATCTGTGCGATGTCGCTTCAGATGCAATACGGTAGCAAGCATAACTCGTGCCCCTGTAACAGCAGTGTAAGAGCTAGCCAGTAGGGTACGATGTAGCGTCAATCTATTTCGTGGATTCTGTGGGCTCTCATAGCCACCCGCGCCATCATACGCACCAAGGACGTGCCTGAAAAGCGATATACTACTGTGATCTACTGCAAATCAACCTAAACCAAAACTTGTTTAAGTTTGTTATCTAGACCAGCAACAAGCCAACATTGCCATCCACAAACTAGAATCAGGCTTGCCAGCCAACACGATGAGAGTGACTAGCCAGCCAGCACACTCCGTTGACGCTCCATTCAGGCTAGCTAGCGCCATGGTCGACCTTTCCACAATAATTTCCACAAGAACCGGAACTGGTGGTTCCAAACTGTTAGATCGCAAGGCAGCATCATCACCAGCACAAACAACAACAGATCTCACCATTCAGGCAGTAAGAGTCCATTGGATGAGAAATGCAACCACATGGCGCCATTGCGCCATTGTTGGCATGGCTGCCTCAAAGCCAATCCGACTCAGTAACAGGATCAACGTAGCCAACAACATCATAATGAGAATATCCCATTTGATGGCCAAGCTGAATCAAAACAGCAGCAGCACGGAAGAAAATGTGGTGAGAGCTGGTTGGATGCCGGAAGCAGTGAGTGAGGGCTCCAAACGTCTTGAACCTCCTGTTGACAGTCTCATGTTGGCTCTCAATGCTGCCATGATCTCTTGTGCTGACAGTTCAGTGCGTCCTGTGGGGTGATGCACTTGCTGTCGCCAATTTAGCCTAGTCACGATAACCTTTTCCCAAGGGCGCAGCACGTCACGGAGCCAATATCTGAAGATGGAGATATCATTGGTTGCCGCTGGAAAGGGCCCATGGATCCACACAATGTCACCAGTTTTAATGCACACTGCAATCTCATAACTCACTCCAGCATGACAGAACTTGTGTGAGTACCAAGCTTTGTTGTATGAGTGGGTTCCAGGAAGCATCTTGTTCCGAATCTTGAAGTGTGTTCCGTCAACGGTAACAAGACATCTGTCACCCGTGTCACCAAAGAAACGATTGGCCCAAACAATCTGGATGAGTCGAGTCAGAGCAGACGATGACGTTAGCCGAAAGCAAGATGGGGAACTAGCGACTGGCTGCGGACAAACTGGCTGCCTGCCGCGGACACCAGGAACTTACGACATCCGTGTCAAGCCTGGCAACGGCTTCAAGATAGATTTCGGCCACTTCTTGACAGTTTGTTCGTGTGTTCCGACAGCCGAAGCAAGGACTTCCCAGGTATCATACCTTTTCAATAGCATCAGCGCCCAAAGGTAGTGCTCCGGGTCCGGACTTTTCGTGCACTTGTTCAAATGATACTGAAGGAAGGTGCTTTCCTGTAGCAGTTCCCATCCATCCAGAACACTCAGCGAGAGCACTCAAAATGGCTGAAGACGCCAATGTCACCTTGCTGGATCGATTGACTTGTACTGGCAACGCGACGCCCAATTCTTCGAACTGATTGCGTGACAACTCCATTGTGGACATCAGTGCGTGCAGATCAACGAACCGATGGATTTGAGATGAGTGGAGCCTCCGAGAACAACCACCAAATATTGTGCCACCAGTCAGATGAAAGATCAAACATGGGCGGTGCAAGAAAATCCCAAGCGGTCATTGACAGTCACCGGCCTGAGAAAGAAGACAGTGGGAACGAAGGATAGGGTGAGCGACAGCCATACACGTCACCCATCGAATGTGGATCTCGCTCTGGCTTACCGGTACCGGGAAATGCGGCGTATCACCATGGCCAAGTGAAACTAGTGTCCTCATTCTTGTCACAGGAGGTTGATTGTTGGATCGAAACTGAACTCATGGCTGGCTAGCTAGCTTGAATGAAAGTGAGATTAGTGCTTAGTTGATTTGATTCGATTCGGTTCTTGTATTGCTGACTAGCTAGCATGCACGAAACAATCAGCCATTCGCTAACTCAACGCCACTCGGAACTGCACTTGAGAAGGGCCAACGCCACTCGGAACAGATCTATCACTGGGCCAGCCTGCACTCGGAACTCATCCATCAGCAAACTAGTTTCCTACTTGCCTAGATTCTTGCGCCGTCAACTTGTTGCAGTGTGGTAAACAGCACGGTCCATTGGCGGCAGAAGATTGGCTGCAACCGGGGAAAAAGTTGACACCGGGTTGACCGGCACGCTTTGATTGGCTCGCAATCCGAATCCGGTAACAATATTCTGATCGAATGGATCTCTCTCTAGCCTTCGGAATGGTCAGGTCAACGGCAATCCAATCGCATGGCAGTCAGGTATATTATATTCCGGTCAGGTTAATAGCAATCCGATACCGGTTAAGATCCAGTCAGATACCGTTGAATTTCCCTACAAAATCGCGCAAGCAGCACCGGAATCGGACCGCGGTCTGACCGGGATCGGATCTCAACGGATCGCATTCCAGTTGATCGCACCGCGATGACACCACAATCAACCACAATCAAACCACACACCGCGATCGATGGCATTCAAGATGGCGATCACTCGAAAACCTGACCATGACGCCTTCCCCGGTAAACCGGACCGCGATACCGCGATCACCACCGCAGTCTCCTCTCATAGTTCAGTCAACCGCAATCTTTGAGCACTCATTGACCGCAAGCAACTCGACGACCGACAGTCCACAATGGCAACCAACACCGAACTCACCGACGATATGTTGGCACGTCTTGCCAAGATTCCAGCCGAGTACAAGGAGAAGGGCGCACCTGATGACAACACCCGCCTATGCAATTCGTGGCGGGGAGCCCTGGAATTGGACAAGGCTGAACTCAACAAGATGATCTTCGAAGCCATGGACTCCAGGAAGAAGATTACTGCTGCCGGTGTCAAGAATGAACATCCCAAGTTTCGGATCTACACCACTGCGTGCCTTCAGTGCGCCTTTAGCAACCTCCGACGCAAGTGGAAGGCCACCAAGGAGAAGAAAGAAACGAGTAAGTTCCATTCTTCACATTCACATTGTCCTTTCTCCGGTCCATCATCTCACTCTTCTGTTCTGCAGTGACCCAGGAGGGCGGTGGCGGGCAAGGCCTGAAGGCTCAGCGGCCCTGTGGCTCTGTCAAAGATGGCAGTGGTGGTAGCAAGGCAGGCAGCAAGGCAGGCAGCAAGAAGAGCACGTCATCCAAGAAGAAACCACCACGCTCTTCCTACTTTCGTGACACTTCCACCATGTACCGGTGTGATGGCACTGTCCGCACTAGCAGAAGCACCAAAACAACTACTGGCATGTCAATGTCCGGCAAGACCATTGCCCAAGATGGTGAAGTGCAGAAGAACATTCCTGGAGTAGCTCGTCCTTGCAATGCCTTCACTGTGGACAAGGAAATCGGTGGTACTGTGGCGGTCAGTCAACTGGATGCCTGGACTGACAGCTCACTCAACCATCGTGCAAGCGCTCATGTTCAAGTGATGAATGGTCTTGTCATGGAAGACGACACTTTGCAGTGTCGTGTGAGCAGCACCAAACCTGACCAGCTCGTTATCTCAATGGCTTTGAGTCCGACTTTCACCAATCCGGATATGAAGCTTTGCTACCTGGTGGAAAAGATTCGAGCTGTGTATGGTGAAGATCTTGACGATGAGACCTGTTTCGGAATTTTGAAATCGCATCCTCGGTACATCTCGTGCTTGCAAAACCTTGCCCGTTTGCGTGGTCATCTCCCTGAAGATGAGCCGCTCCTTGTCGAGTTTCGTATGCAGGCTCCCTTCAACATCCATGCTGACCTCGTTACCCAGAAAGAAGATGCCGTCTTCTTTGGGTTCGAGATCTCGCATGAGAATGGCGAGACCAATGTCTGGTTTGAGCTGAAGGAGAACGGCAAAGAGTTCAAAACAGTCACTATCGAGAAACTGTACTCTAGTTCTTTCAAACAAACTGCTGGCAGAGCCAAGAAGGGTATGTTTCAGAGCCAGATGTCGTCGATTCCTGAGAGCGTGAGTTTTGTCTCGCCCACAAAGGCGTCTCGTTCTCGCCGCCAGCAGAGTGTGGCCTCCGAAGATGACAACTCCACCATCAAGACGGAAGACCAGGGAGCCAATCGAATGGATGTTGACGACGACGATGACGAATCGTCATGGACTCGAACCTTAGGGACTCTGAGAGCGAGGAAGGTGAAACGCCGGAGATGGAAGCACTGCGCAAGCAGGTGGCGGAGTTGACATCGATCGTCTCTGGCCTTGCTCAAACCAAGTCGTTTGACAGCAGTGAAGGTAGCAAGTCAAACCTTGCCGGCAATTTGAAGAAGAAGAAGACGAATCAAGGCAATGCTTCAAGCAGCTCTATTGCCGGTGACAGCAAGGCTTCTCGTCGCAGCACTGGAACTCGTGGCACCAAAGCTCGAGAAGAGAAACGCAAGGTTGGAGGTAGTGGTGGAGCTGGAGCTGGTGGAGATGAGTATGCAAAGAAGACCCTCTGAAATGAGGCCAATCTGTTGTGGTGGCCATACACCTCTGTGTTTCTGGTTGTTCAAGTGGCAAATGGATGGGTCTGTCAATGCTGTTGAAGAGGTTGCAAGTGATGAGGAGACTGTAGTCTTAGATAACAAACAAAACTAGTAGGAGTGAACTTTATTGGCAAAATATTGCTTTTCATGTACGTCCCAACGTCACACCGGCAGGATCGTCCTGGCTGCATTCTATCATAAAAGATTGTTTTGCAGCTGCTGGCGTTCCACTTGCAAAGGTGTGGGAGTCGAGTCGAGCCCAGCCGTGTCTGAGCACGTTTCGTCCGCAACCACAACACCACAACCAAAGCCATACCATTCAAAGGAGGGCCACACAATCACCCAAAACCATTTCGCTTCGCATTAGCTAAAAGGGACCTTGCTCTGAACCATGACCATCAAAGCCATCATCGAAGGAGCCATCAAAAAGGACGAGCCCCTGGAGCCAGCAACGGGTACAGCCGGGACGCAGGAAAGGATATCCACAAGCCACGTAACATACTCGGGAGCAATAACGATTACAACGACAAACACTCAAGACACCGAGGCACCAGCCTTGGTGCATTTGATAATGGATCTTGGTCTTTCCACTGGAGAGGGCGTTGCCCCGACAACCCCCGTTCCTGCACCGCTGGCCGCAAAAGGTGTTACAGAAGGCATGTGGCAACAAACTTATGATGGAGCTCTCCTTGTGCGCGTCGTCGGTCTTATTCAGCAGGCGCAAACCGCGGCCAGGAAATCGCCGAAGAGATTGTTGGCTTTTGTGATATTGAGTTCTGTGATGTTGTCCGCGTGG
The DNA here is from genome assembly GCA_903772945.1 of Seminavis robusta. NCBI lineage: Eukaryota > Bacillariophyta > Bacillariophyceae > Naviculales > Naviculaceae > Seminavis > Seminavis robusta. The sequence continues at coordinate 9,199 of CAICTM010000089.1, read as the reverse complement.
ATCTACGTTGTTATACCCCTCCTGTTACGCCCCCTGCTTGATGCCGTGGCTATTTTTTCGGTACTATATGTACTCCTGGCTGTTATGGGGCTCGTGGTTACTTGTTTGATATATTGGGTCGCTGTGTTTGTTCCGGATTCAAAGCTCGATGATTCGGTTGGAAAAATTCACAAAATGAAAGCGCGATGGATAGAATTCGTGAAAGAGCAGGATGGCCACTACAAGGGGCTGGGAATCGATGCTACGGCATCTACGAACGAAGACTTTATGCATTACTACAAGCAGCTGGGGATTAATCCAACCCCCCAGTTGAAGAGGCATTTAGTGGGCATCAAGTTCGCAATCTCAGGTGGCTGTAGTGAGGGCCATGGTGAGGGCCTACCGGGGTTGTCGGATGCAGTTTCTTGCACGCACGTGGAAAAGCTCTGCACTGTCTAAAGTAGTGTTGGGATGTTGCTTCGTTTGCAATATGGTAGCAAGCATAACTCGTGCCCCTGTAACAGCAGTGTAAGAGCCAGTAGCATCAATCTATGTATGCTACTACCGGTAGTAGCTAGCCACCCGCGCCACCATACGTCCTGGCTGTCCTCTCGGTGATTGAGGGAAGCGCCGGGTGGGAGAAGGCGGATGGGGGGATGTGAGCTACCGCTGTAATAAGGAAATGGGGACAGCAACCTCGACATCCTTTTTCCTTCAGTGTGCAACTTGACGACCAAAGGCGCTGGAGGGTGGTGGGAGTGGCGTCCGAAAACGACTCGACTCCCGCCTAATTGTATCGGGACTCGCGAGAACCTCTCCTTTGGCTTTCTCCTCCTCCCAAAGCCTTGGACACAACTCAACGTCTCCGACTCGACCATGGACGCTGCGGCTGGTCAACTGGAAGAGTATGAAAAGCAGCTAGCTGACATTGAGGCGCTGCTGGAAGCCACTCCTGAAGATGAGTCGTTGCTCTCAGTGAAGAAGGACTTGGTGGAATTGGTGGAGCTGACTCGTGGCGAGCTGAAGAATTCCCCCGTTGCCACTGAGGCTGCCAGTGCCGAACAAGAAGAACAACAACAAGACACTGCAGATGGGGCTCAGAATGACGGGTATGCTGCTGTCGCTGCGGCTGCTTTACCAGTCGCAGAAATCGCTGGAGACACCGAAGGCTTTGCGGTTGGCACTACCGAGACGGCTGCTGCCGAACGTCCCAAGAAAAAGTCGAAAACAGTAAAAGAATTCGAGATTCCACAGCGACTGCTGCCCGCCGAAACCGACACGGAAACTGAAGCCAACAAGAAGAAACGCGCCATCAAGGCACTCAAGCGGACACATCGATCTCAAGTCAAAGAGCAAGAGTCCAACAAGAAACAAAAGTCATGGCAGAGTTTTCAAAAAAAGAAAAAAGTGGGAGGGACGAGTATTTTCTCCACGGGTGATGGGGAATCCAAAATTGGTGTCGTCACGGGTCGAAAGAAAACATCCTTCAAGGAGAGAACAAGACACAAAAAGTAATTGCCAATAATAAACAGCCAACAATTTGCTCTGGTCGAGGACAGAATGGCATGGCAACAATGCAATCTTCCGGTTGGGGTGGACTATACTTTGCCGAGCTTAGGGCACTTGGACGGACGTCTAGCTGGATCCCAGTCCAATGATAGTATCGCATAAAAAACAAATCTTGTCTCTGGAAGCGCTACTGAAGTAGCTAGCTACCGGAGTGCCGTCGACTGTGAGACGGTTTCTATTTTAGGACACCTTCGAATCAATCATTCCTTACGTATATATTACAACAAAGTCAATGAGGCAATTAGTAGTGGATGAAGACTGTCCGTACTCAATTAGTAGCAAATACCAATGATCAAGACTATGCCCCCCTTTGCGTGCAATGTACTGGAAATATTCAGCCGGAATGGGGAACGTGATACGACGTTGCAAATTTGCGAATCCTGTGAAACTGCCTTGGGAAAGAATCACCCTTAGACTGCAACAGCTACTGCAACCGCTCACGACAATACCGGTATTGGGGAAGTGTTGAAAGCCAAGGGAGGCAAGGATTGACACATTGGCTGGCAAACTGCGAGCAAGCAAGCTCTGGACAATTGAGGAGGCGGCGTTGCTTGGCAAGGATTATCCTCTGGCTGGTAGCTTCTCGATGCTACAACAATATAGGTATGCTCTGGTTGACGACGGTGACCATGAAGGTGCGTAAGCAATGTTGCATCAGTGTCTTGAAATCAAAGAATCGTGGCTTGGCAAGAATCATGCGTCAACAGCCACCGACTCCACCAATTTGCTGCCGTGCCCGAGAGCGTGGGTAACTTTGATGGGGCGTTGGCGAAGCACCAACAAATCCTTGAAATTGTAGAGTTGGTGTGGGTCCTTACATTGCCACAAGAACATACAGCAACATCGGATGTAACAACAATGAATGCCTCCACCGCGAAGAGTCGAGTCGAGTCGGCGTCGGCGGGAAAGGATCATTCCTTAACCTACATCAATGCGGGCTCTGTGCTGGCAACCGGGCTCATAAGGCATCATAGCAACCTAGATACCGTAAAAGTGCCACATGTAAAAATATAGACGCTTTTTATTTGTTTTTACTGTAATTGTATGCTGGCGCTGGTGTTTCGCTTGCCGAAGCACTGCTGCGCGCGTTCGTTTGCTGTCCGCTTCGTGTGCTTGCAAAGGTGATGTTGCACTGGGCTCTGTTCGTGCCGGTACCATGATCTGTGTGTGTGCTGGCCGTGCGGTTTTTCTTTTTTTCCATTCTTACGACATGACAATCTCCTTGGCCACGGCCACCTTTTGCAATTTCTTCATGGCGGTCTTCATGGCCGCTTGCCACTGTTCCAATCCACCAGCCGCCACCACTTCGGCCGGTTGTGGCTCGTTGCACGACACTTGCCACTGCATATTCTCACCATCCCAGACACGCTCGTCGCACTGCAACAATGCCGTCAAGGATTGAATCAACGCCAAGGATGCCTTGGTGGTGTTGACGTGCAAGGTAGTCACGGTGACATCCTTTTGGAATTGCTGCAACAAATCCACCATGTCGGCATCGTCCGCATTGTCTTCCTCTCGCACATGGACCTTGACTTTGTAGGACACGGGAATGACTTTTTGAGCACAGACTCCACCCAACGCCTTGTGAAAGTGTTTGCGACTGCGTTTGAAATCCTTGTACTGCGAGACACCATCGAGGAGTTCATCGACAAACTGAATGGTTTCCCAAGGACGAATTTCTCCTTGTAGGACTTCCTTGAGCCGCAACGGAATGGCCAATGCTCGTTGTGTGACGAGACAATCTTCCATTTCGACCTGTACAATGTCGGTGTTTTGTTCCAATTCATCCAACTGACTCAAAATGAAATCGGTACTGACAATGTCGGAGCCAAAGATATTGAGGGACGTGGGAGGAGGGGGCTTGAGGGACGAAGTACGGGAAGGACGTTTGTGTCCGGACTTGCTGGATTTGGAACGAGAGGGAAGACGCGCACTAAAGTTGCGTTTGGGAAGCGCACGTTCGTCGGATGTGCGACTGCGTCGCAACGAGCCATTCGATGATGGCTGTTGAGTGGCGGTTGCTTCGGTGGTCTGTGTGCGACGCAACACAGCGTTGGAAGTACCATCGGATGTATTTTGTCGCGACGGAGGACGACGGAGCATGCGAGACATGCGCGAGAGAGCACTGCTGTTGCTGGCTTGACGACTGATGGAACTGCGATTGCGACGGAGGGCGCCTTTGGCATCGTTGCTCTTTTTGCGGCTGGGACGACGTTTGGTGGGTGTTGCCGTATATTCGCCACTCTTTTTGCGACTGGGACGACGCATAGTGGGTCCACCGTTAGCACTGCCACTTCCCATGAGAGCATTCTTCATGGCAGCCAATCCGGTATTGCTGCTGCCGGCGACGCGGCTATCACACGTGCGGCTGCTGGTGCGAGACAAGGTTCCACTGGAACGACGGCGACGACTAGCAGTCGAACGTTGACTGGAGTCTCCCATCAGGAGATCGCCGTCGTTGTCACCAGCAGCAACAACAGCATCGGACGTGCGGCTGCGAGACAAGGAAGAGCGGGCGGAACGACGGCGACGACGACTGGAAGCGGATCGCTGACTGGTTTCTCCCATGAGATCATCATCTCCACCACTGCTGCTGTTGTTGTCATCTTGGCGCAGAGAGGAGCGTTTGCTGGATCGGCGTCGTTCTTTGGGACTTGTCGCGGCCATTGTCGCGGCATTGTCTTCACCAGAAATAATGGTATCGGCGTGTCCAATGGCTCGATCCACTTGCAGCACAAAGGGAACAGGAGGAGCCACTTCTTCCAGATCGGTTTCTTCTTCCTCTTCCTCATCGACAAAATCCGGAAGCTCCGGTTCTTCCACCACTTCATCTTCGACCAAGGCAGGAAGTTCCACCAAGGAATCGTCGTCCAACCCAGAAGCGTCAAAGTCGGTTTCTTCACCATCCGTCAGACTCATCATGCTCTGCATGGAATCTTCCATTTCCAAAGTGCTGCTGGTACTGGCATGGTTATAGTTGTTCTTGACAACCACCACATCGGAAAGAAGAAGCTCTTCTTCCTCTTCATTGTCGCTCACATACTGAGGTTTCTTCTTGAAGGTTTGGTGGGTGGTACCGGGCACCGAAGGAGGGACATCCGGGGATCGGCGGCCACCAGAGGATCGACGGGATCGTTGCACTGCCAACATGGTCTCTTTCTATTTTCTTCTTGGGTGGTTCGAGGTGGGGAATGGGTGAAACTGTGGGGATTGTCCTCTCGCAAGCAAAACAGCAATTGGAAAATTGGATACAGTCGAAGATCCTTCTCTTTGGTAAAGCACCAGCTTGTAGTAGCAATTGCTAGCTAGGTTTCTGTTTCAGTGTTTGACCACCGAGGCTTTTTGCAATTGTGAGATGCAAGGAGATGAACACGGCGAAGAAATAAATGTGTGTTTGTTTTCCAGTGCTGACACGGTATCGGAATGGACTTGAGTCAACAAGAACAACAACACGATAACAACAACAACACGTCCAGAAGCGATGCCATCTACTTACCCTGGTCGATGAACGCCGGAACTCTACCGTAACATACAAGGACTGAAAGAGGCATTCTTGGATGCCTTCTTCCCCAAAGTGTCATTGAAAAACTTCAACACTTTCGCTGTGACCATGGTGTATAGTTTACAATAGATTAATATTCAAATGAATACAACGGTATCATCCGAGACATGTTATAACGCCGCATCAGACTTATACAGCAGACCAGGTTACAGGCATCAGACGGGGCTTCCCTTAAAAGCGCCACTACTAACTCTTGTACACCATCGGTTGAGATGGGCATCTTAGCTGTTATTGAGGAAGTAGTTGCAGGCATCCATTCTTGGGGCTTTTCTTATTGAAAATGCTCTGACCAACACCTGCTAATTCCATTTCGAGGGTGTAGGTCACTGCCGGGATCCTTACGGCTTTACAAAACTTAAAAGCCTGTGGCTCCCACTCTGTCCCACTTGCTCTCTTACATCACATGCATGTTTCGGCAACTGGCGCGGAATGACTCCCGCGGCCACGCACTACCTGAAACGTGAAGCCTAGGTCGCCCCAACACTGGAACAATGGCACGACAATGACGCGACAAGTAGACTACATGTACAATGTACCACCAACAGAAAGATCTGGTCGTATGTGGTACGGTACCACCAACACAAAAGATTTGCCCTCAACGTCGTGGGACAACAGAGGGGCGACTCGACTGACCCGCTCGACTCGACTCGACTGGGATGGGATGATTGTGCCCTCCTGTTCCAGACATCATGATTCCGACTTTGTGCGTTTCGTCCAGGCCAAGATCTCGTTTGCCCTGCCTTTCTGGCTGGCTCTACGGTCATGTGGGATCGCTGGCTAGCTGGACTCGACTGGGATGAGCACCAGACCTGATTTCTGGAAGACATACACAAGATCGACGACAAATAATTGCCCACCTAATCGCTCCTCCTGCCTTGCTCGACTGAGTGCCAGACCTGATTTCTGGTGGGTAGATGATGCCACCAGCGGCCAAGATCGCAAGTTCTTCCTTCGGGCGGGCAGTCCCGTGGTCTGGCTTGTCTAGCTAACTTCAGCCAGAAGAACTTGCTACGGACCACGAGTTGTTTATTGCAACACTGGCTGGTTCACTGGAACAATGCGGCCGCTTGGAACTGGCCCCAGATTAATCTTGGTAACATCACAGTGTAGCTTGGTGCGATACAAGAAAACAAGAACGAAAACACGGACGGCATTGGTCCTAAACATTCGGGGCTGCCTGCGAGGAGCAAGCGGTATGGCGCGAAAGAGAGGCTCGTCCAAGCAAGACACACACCGAACCAACCACAGCCTATGGTCAAGTTTTGAAAGCGCTAAGACTGCGTGTGGTTGCTGTTGCACTGCCGCATCTACTGTGTGAGAGCTTCTTTGTCATGGGATAGCTAGCTAGTAATTCCAATAGTCGGTATTGATTGATTGACACAAAGATTAGTAGTTATTATTTGCGACTGCGCCGAGGGCTTGCTTTTACTTCACTCAGAATGACAGGGGGCACTGCTGGCCGCCTGTTCGAGTAGAAGGGTTGAGGGCACGCTAAGGCCCCAATGCTAAAGAGTTTCCGTGATGTGGAGGGGTTGTTGTGTTCTGGGAAGGGCACGCTAAGGCCCTGTTCCAATGGATTTCCTTGAAGGGATGGGCACGCTAAGGCCTTGTTCTAATGGGGTCCTTGAAGGGATGAGATGGTTTGGTTCTGAGGTGGATCAAGGTGCAGTATCTTACACGATTGAAACATGCATGACTGAAACATGCGTGTTTACAGACCTGCAGGTTTATAACCAGCAAGATCCTCTGTGACAGCATCAACTCTCGCTGCCAGCTTATTTGCTTGCTTTTTACTAGCAGCAAGGTAGCTCCTCTTGGAGCTCTCATAATCTACATTTCCTCACAATTCTAACTATCTAGAACCGATCTATTTGATCTCCAGCACATATTACATTTGGTACCGCCTAGATAGGGCACTGTTATAACAAGCTGGCATCAAAGTAAGTAACAAACAATTTCGCTCACCATGAGTGTTGCCGACAACAAAGTAAGTAAAAATCAATTGCATCATGAGTGATGCCAAAACCAATGCCAAACGCAAAATCATGAACAACCTTGGACTCCAAGGCTTTAAGTCCAAAAGGACAAAACCAAAAATAAATAAATACATACCATCAACACTGTTGATCTAAAACACAAACACACCAACAACAATGGTGATACAAAACATCTCGTATACCGAGCATAGTATAAGCATTCAAGGAATGCTCGAACAACATGGCTATTTCCTGCCAAAGGATGCGCCATTCACACCCTAATGATCAAAATAAGATCAACAAACTATTGGTACTCTACTAGATGCCATCATTCCCAATAGCATCTTCTTAGTAGATGTAGTGGACGAACAAACACAAAGATCCAACCAAGACCTTGCCAGTCAAGGTCCACAATGACAACGACTCACAGCAGTCCCAATACACACCAAACATGAACGTTCTAGCAAACGTAACCATATGATGCGCACAACCATCATCGCGAAACAGCAACCATACATGGGGACAATGCCTTGTCAAGCTCAGAACAAGGCACGAATCCAAGGATTCTGCCATCAATTATATGCATTCTGCAAAGCAGCCGCACCACACACAAAGTCTCCTGCAGACACCTATATTATTATGATTTCGGATGCCCACACATCTAACTGCACTACGCTAAAAGCTAGTGTAAAGATAGTGTTTTGAGTTTGAGAGAATGAAAGTTATGCTAACGTGGGGAAATACTACTTGAATAGAGGGATCTTGTAGAGGTAGCTACCACCCGACGAGATCAACTGCAACTATTCAAGACGAGTGCAAGGTATCAGCTTCCACCTAGGATGTGATTTCTTCCGTGATGAGAACGGAGTATACTGAGTTACGCACCTCGCAAATATTTGAGAAGGTACTCAGCAACTACCAACGAATCTTCGGCACACATGCCCAAACAAGTCTCATCTCCACTCATCAAAGGAGACCACCCAGAGACTGACACAACAGAGCTACTCGATATGGACACACAAAAGATATATCAGTCACTCATCGGTAGTCTACAGTGGGCAATCCAAATTGGAAGGTTCGATATCGCCACGGCCACCATGACGATGTCCAGATTTCGGGCAGCACCAAGAATGGGTCACTTAGAGCGAGTCAAGAGAATCTGCGGGTACCTTTCCAAGATGCGACACGGCATCATACGTATCGAAAGGAGGAACCGGATTACTCAGCGATTCCCAAGAAAGAGTACGAATGGGAATACTCATGCTACCATGGTGCCAAAGAAGTTCAGCCGCACAACGCACCGGTACCTCGAGGCAAACGGGTCATTCTCACCACATATGTGGATGCGAACCTCTATCACGATCTCATCAGTGGCCGGTCAGTTACCGGAGTCCTACACCAGCAACAAGACTCCCATCGACTGGTTCAGCAAGCTACAGTCAAAAGTCGAGACCGCAACGTTCGGATCTGAGTATGTTGCAGCCCGTACCGCCACTGAACAGATCATTGACCTACGGAGCACGTTCAGGTACCTAGGAGTACTGGTCGACACACCGACCATGATGTTCGGAGACAACGAGACGGTAGTCAACACCGCCTCGATGCCACACTCAAAGATTCTCAAAAGACACAATGCGCTTTCCTACCACCGTACTAGGGAAGCCGTTGCTGCAAGTATCTTGAGATTTCATCATATCCCTGGATCTACTAACCCTGCAGATATCCTCAGCAAACACTGGGACTATACATCGGTATGGCCTATCTGAATGCACTGCTGTTTTGGTCAGGAGAACCAAGGATTGCGGTAAGAAACATCAGAGTCGACAGTCGCCACTAGGGGAGTGAAAGCGTTACAGTTCCTCCACGACTCAGAGTATCCGTGAGTAGATTGAGTCATGTTTTATGAGTCAACACGATGGAACAGAGACGCTGGCAAGAAACGTTCTCAATGAAACCAAAAGGACACGGTAAATTGGAGTATTCGACAGGAGAAAGCATCCTGCCAACGAACCGTTTCCCGCAGATACCACGTTGACTTCCGTATCAACTACCACGATGTATTGATCCAACACGCTACAACTAGCTTTACTGATCGCATCAATCAAAGGTCACA
>CAICTM010000088.1:72500-127161 GCA_903772945.1 Seminavis robusta | reverse complement strand
CCTGGAACTGAACTGCGGTCAATGGTGCTGCAGTCATGGTTGGGTCTGATAGTGGCTCAATGGGATCTGGTTCAAAGAAAGCTTGGACAATTCCTCTAGGACTGAAGAATGGCGCTGGTGCCGGTACTGTTGAAGGAGTTGATGATGAAGATGCTGAAGCAGAGGAAGCGTCGTCAAGGTCCATCAATAGCTGATGGAATAGGAGGCAGTGCAAATCAACAGGGTCAACAAAGGAGCAGAAGCAATGGCAACGGCGGCAATAGGAGATGAAATGGCAACAGGAGCTGCAGCAACAAGAGGAGGAGCGCGGTGGATATCCAGCAGTCAATCGAGTCAATCGAAGATGGAATTTATGAGCTTTGTGAGCTTTGTTATCCTTGTTATCCTGCGAACGACCTGCGAGCGAATCCTTCGTCGCTTTCCAACAGTTCGGAAGATAACAGCTCGACCGATAAAGATTCAAACGACGAGAACTCGCTTGTCGACGCGAAAGATAACAGCTCGACCGATTCGCCGAACTGTTATCTTCGTCGTCGTTTGAATCGTTCGCTTGAACAACTGCAAGCCAGTTCAAACGACCAATGCCGGTCCTGGGTAAGAGACCAACTGCCGATCGACCAACAGCGGGTAAGAGACCAACTGCCGATCGACCAACAGCCACATGAACAACAAGAACAACTGCACGGAGCGATCGATCGCTCGTGATGTTGATGAAAAAGTGAGGAGTTTGCTTCGAAGATATAAGGCAAGCATGGCTCAGCCTTCCCGAAGCATGATTCAAGTGAGGAGTTTGCTTCGAAGATATAAGGCAAGCATGGCTCAGCCTTCCCGAAGCATGACTCAATGCATGACACACAGGCCGAGCCTTATATATGCATTCGGAGCTCATTTTTCGACAAATTCTGTTAACTTCTCGATCGCGACCTCTGCTGTTAACTCGATCGTGACCGACGAGAGGCAAGGTGAGGTGATGCAAGGCTTTGCCGGTGATAGAGATAACAGTATTAGCAGTAACAGTATTGGCTCCTGCAGTGATCGGTTGATCGTATACGGTGGATTCCTGCATGAGTCCACGTGACAATATAGGATCCTCATCGCAATTTCGATCGACGATAGGATGGAATGGGAGATTGCTTTCGAGCGAATCAAATGGTTCATCCTCATTGAGATTACGATCGTCAACAGGATAAAGAAGAGGGTATCAAGAGATGACAAGCTACAGATGAAGAGCGCAAGAGGAAACTCAGGAGCATCTGCATCAAGGGATAGCAATCCATTGAAACCATAAGGGATAGACATATAAGAATAAGAATGGAGTAACATCTCATAACCTCGCATGCTACCATGCGACAATACCATTGTGCATTGATTAATCTAAAGATCTAAGAGATGTAAAGTTTGTATTTCCAAATAAGTGAGCAGTTATTGATTATTTTCTAGAATAAGCCTGCTAATTGTAAAGCTGTAAAGCTGAATTGTAAGCTGTATCCCGTCGCACATCACGGATGGCTCGGCATGGGGGTGCATGCCGTCAGCAAATAGCTTGATTCGGTTCTTCAGGGATACTGCAAAGGTTTTCAACTCTTCTGCACAGATCTGACAGCCTTCTTTTTAGAATCTTGGAGGAGAGGAAGACCTTGTCTTGCTTCCGCCCCTCAGCTGCAAGCTCATTGTTGTTTCTCCTTTGCATGGGACTGTTCAAGTTGCTGCTTCTCGCATGACAATGCTTCAGGTCGTCATATGCCTTCAGATGATTCTGTACTTGTCGTTGTAGCTGCTGTTTTTAGAAAATTGCAGGTCCGACTAGGATACCAGGCACGAATAGGATTGAGAGCTTTCACGCATCTGTCTTCTCCCGGGTTGAACAATGCAAGGTTTCTACCGATATGGTAGCTAGGGGCAGTAGTGGGGGTCACTTGTACATGTCCTAGGTAGTAGAGGTCGGTCCTTGAGCACAGGCCTGGGCAAGAATTCATCAAGGACAGTGGGCTACAAGCTAACTTGCTTGGAGCATATACGACGAAAAAGGTCGATCCGATCGTGTGCTGCACCCATGACTTATCCTACAGAATTTTTATGCCATGTGCTTGATGTTGACTAGGAGTCCTGGCATTGATTGTTGAGTGGGTTCGCAAAGAAGCTTTCCAATGAGCCAAACTCATCGTGTAATCAGAGCCGAGCAAGTCTTCGGTTGGACGCAACTCCAGAGGTTTGGCTGGAGATGCAAACCCTCCCCAACGTTGGAGTTTCTTGTTTGGTGTCCACGGCCTCACATTTTGCAAAGTCATCTTCTGCGTGGGCCAGTGCTTTTCTTTAACTTGCTGAGAAGGGCGGGTGCCACAACGGGCGTACGTTTCAGACCACAGCCGTTGCTAAAACTATCCCCCAGGTCCATAACGTCTTGTCCAGAAATCCCCAAGGACTCTGCCCTGGCCATGTAGTACGCTAGCAAAGACAAGTACGCAGACTCGGCCGCACTTGTTAGGACTCGATGGCCATTTCCTATCTGTGTCTTTGCCGGATTCAAAAGCTCTTGATGAGGTAGTTCATCAAGGAGCCGTTGTAGATTGTCATCTCTCTTTGTCTTGCTTCTAATCAATCTACCTTCAATCTGCTCTTCAAATGGCAACAGCACAACCATGTTGCGTCCGCCCTTTCCAATGCGGCCTGTGCGCCCGCAACGGTGGGTGTACTCTGTCACGCTTTTCGGATAGCCATACTGCGACAATGTTGAAAGTAGAGAAAGTTAGTGCCAACCAAACGAAACCAAACCTAAGGAGCACCAAGATACGGTGCAGGGCAGTATGTTTTGCTCACCTGGAGAACGAGGGAGACATCGGGATAATCAAGACCTGCGAATAATCAAAGCCCCGCAAAAGAATGTGGGGGTTGGAGGCAAGTATATGACCGTAGCTACCAGACAACTCATGCGACTCACCTCTGGCTGAAATATCGGTGGTGAACAGCACTGCTTTCTTTGCTTCTCTGAACGCTTGGCTCGCTTTGGTTCTGGCCGACTGTGACATTTGGGAATGCATCTGAAAAACTTTGGCATGCTTCTCCATTCCAACGGCCATGAATTCCCGAAAGAACTTGACCAATCTGGTGGTGGGCAAGAACACCACCATCTTATTATTCTGGCCCTTGGTCGCCATGAAATGCAAAACAATCGCCACTAGACCCGGAACATACGAATCCCTATCTTGTAGTTTGGCGTAGGAATACTCGACCTGAGCGTTGGTTGTAGCAGCTATTCCGTTCGTTTGGCCACTATTATTATTGGCACCCGAGCCCACACAATCCACCAATGTATAATCTTTTGGCAAGACCGCTTCAAAGGCTGGCAAAAACTTTCGTGGTAGTGTCGCGGAGAATAGCATCGTTTGTCGTTTCTCGGATCGAGGTAGATGTGACTTGATTGTCTTCATTTCGGCTGGGAACCCCCGCAGCAAAAAGTCTGCTTCGTCCAGCACAAAAATACTCGATTCTGCCACCATGTCGGAAAACTTGCGGCCGCGAAGGCGAGTTGTCTCCAAGTGATCACAAAGTTTTCCCGGCGTGCACACCAAAATGGAGGGTATTTGTCGTTTCAAAAGGGCCAGGTCTTTTCCCATTTTGGTTCCTCCGTACAAACACAACACGGAAATGTCATCGCGGTGAAATGACAGTAGCTTTTTGGCCTGATCCGTCGTTTGTAGCGCCAGTTCTCGAGTTGGAGCCAAAATCAAAACTCCAACATTCTTCCCCGAGCAAAACGACCGTTGGTCGTCCAAAAGCAATCGTTCCAAAGACGGCAGAAGAAACCCAAGTGTTTTGCCCGTTCCAGTTCGACTGGTGGCCAATATGGAGTTTCCTGCCAGGGCAGGTTGGTACGTCTCGGATTGGATTTCCGTCATGACATCCAGCCCCAAGACTTCGACAATGGCTCGCTTGGTGGCAGGATGGATATCCTCTCGTTCGGAAAATTGTGTATTGGTAAAGAGGGATGGATCTTTCCAAGCAAGGTCATGTCGCTTGCGAGCTTCTTCCGCGTCCACTTCTGCTGCTTGAGGCCTTGTGGGCTGCCGAATAGGACGTATTCTCACACTCCGTCTAGGTGGGCTCGAAGAAGAAGACGACGAAGCTTCACTGTAGTAGTCTTCATCCGATTGGGTGGTGCTTTGCAAGGCCGTTCTGACATTAAAAGAAGCGAATATTGAAGGCTGAAAAGCACTGGAAGTGGACCAAAACTGTGCCATCAGAATGCCAAAGATACACCACTTTACCCATAGCCTTCGTTGGCGGTTGAAAAACTGAGGCGATGCCATGATGGAAAAACTTCGGCTTGCTTGAAACTCAGGAACAAGAGCAAAGATTCTTCAGTCAGGGAGGTATTAGGGATGTACCCGAGGTTGTCAATAAAGGCTTGCCTGTTGCTGTCGGCAACATTCTCAGCTCCAGTTTTGGACATGCATGTGAGATTTAAAGATGTGATGATGGCTCTGCATCGGAATTCAATCTTCAAGCCATTTTGGGTGGCCGTCAGGTGGGGTCAGGGTATCTAAGTCTCTTTTATATCAGATCCCTAACCCTTCAAATAGCCAATAATCCTTCGCTTTCTTTTCAGAACAGCTTCGCTTGCCACAATAAGTCATACCACTTTTTGGTGGCAACTCGCACCTCGCCCGATCTTGGTGAATGGCATACCAGTACCGGTACCACGCTACTATGCATACCGGTAGATGCAATGATGGCACTATAGACCTACCCCTATTCCAGCATGGCGCATGCCAAAAACAACTACTGCATTTGTAAAACTCAGGAGAGATACAAGAGCTGGAAGTGGCACAGGTGTCCAGTTGGGAGGAGCACTGACCCCAGCACCAGTCCCCAGTACCTACTAGTAATGTAACATAACCATGGCAAGGTCTACAGAATCAAACATGACCGCTGAGACCATTCCCCTGATGGATGGGAGCAATGAGTAATTCAGCGAAGAGAATTCCACTGAAATCGTAGCCAGCAACAGGTTTGGTAGACTCGTTTTCCAGCTAGCGCTCAAGATCCAATTACCGGTAGCTCGCTAGATCTTTCACCTCTCTCATAATCAGCTGAGATGCCTGGGTTTAGGCTCTGTGTACAGAAGCATCGGACCATCACTCGAGGGTAAAGTCGTACCGGTACGGTACCGGTACGATGGACTGGAGTGCCCCTTTGCTGGGACCGGCTGCAGCGACCAAGGTCCACAGACTAGACTAACGGCACCAAAGCAAGTAGCAAGCAATAGATCGATCCGTACGTACTGGTAAGGAAGGCGCCAACGCGGGAGGATGCTTATTTTTGCGGATTACGTATTGGCCGGCTATATATAGCTACCGTAGCTAGCGTAGCGGACAAGTAAGTGTTACATGACAATGTCAAAGAGAAAGGGTGCGTTTCCGGCAGCCCGATCAAAGAATGGCGAATTGATGTAGAATTCCCATCCAACCAAAATGAAAATTCCAGTCCAGGTTCCAGCTTCTAGTATCTAGGTAGTAGATAGATAGATGAAAGGGAAAGGGAAAGAAATAAATGAGACGAGAAACAATGAATGGGTGGTGAGTTTTGGATTGGTACTGGAAGATTGATACGAAAGCAACCACAGTATCCAACATTGAATCCATTCTGCATTCATGCCTTCTTTCTTACCTTGACCCCACTGATTTCTCCCTCTTCATCGAGGAAAAAGGGAATCTTCTGCAAGGGATTGCTACCTTCCTCCTCTTCTTTGCGTTGTACGGCGGCCGCCACACGAGCTTCTCGTCGTGCCTTTTTCTTGCCCACTTCATTCTCGGATGCCAGCACGGCCAAATCGGGCAAAGTTTCCCCCTCCACAGGAGGTCCGTCAAACTCGAATTTGGACTCCAAGGATCGATCCGCAATGAGTTCGTTGATGGATCGAGTGGGCGCGTTGGCCGATCCCATCATGGCACTAGATATTTCACTCGTCGAAGGACCGTCAGTGCTTGCCTTTTGCTGCTTGGGAGGTTCCTCTTCGTCGAGATCAAAATCGGGCAGTTCATCCGATGGCGGAGGGATGCTGCCGGTATCCTGTGGGGCATCTGATTCCTTGCGACGTCGCTTCTTCTTCTTGGCCATGTTCAAAGCCGACGGCGATACGAGTGTCGATCTTGTGGAGGGCGACCTCCCGGTAGCCAGAGGTGCAAAGGCCCAACTGCCATGTTGCTGGAGCAGAAGCAACAGGAGGGACAGCAGTGGGAATGGACTGTTCATCATGGTACTGTACCGATGGGTTGTCACTTGCAAGTTTGACTTGACTTGACTTGACTTGAATGAGGTTGACAGTTGGCAGTTTGTTGAAGCTTCAAGAAAGGTGTGGGTCGGTTGGAGCCTTGGCTTGGGGATCTTTTGTGCGTCTTTTGTTCCAACTGTCGTTTTGAGTCGAGTCTTGCCAGTTGGCGAGCCGATCCCAAGAGCCAACAATGCTGCATCACAAAAACATCTCAGAAAACAACAGAAACCAAAAAGAAAGAGCAATCACACAAACACAGCAATCAGCTCACGCAAACGACGACGACAAGTACAGTACAATGATGCGAAATAAGGAACGAATCGTGACGTTGTGGAAGGAACGGCAGCGACGAAAGGCACCCCGTCAACAAGGCACGGAAGTGCAGGCACTAAAACAACTGGAGCGGAACCGAAGTTCGATTGGTTACCCGAAAGAAGGCTTTGAGGTGAAGATCGAGTTCAGTCTTCTCTACGCCATGCTCTCCGCACCCGACACGTACCCAGCCGAAGTGGTTCACGCCATGGTGGACGAGGAAGACTTTACACAGTACATGACGACCAAAGACGGTGCTACTTCCTACGCTCAATTGAGTGCCATTCTGGCATACGCCGCCGAAACCAATCCACCGGAAGACGCCAAGGAAGAATTGTCCGTATCGCAGAAATTGTGCAAGAAAATTCTACAAACCGTCGTACGATATGCCGAAGCAAACGAGTTGGATCGGGAGACGGAAATTGACGAGTTGCTCACACCCGTCAAGAAAGTGGCGCGGGAACGAATCGAACGAAAAGAATTGGCCGCCATTTTGCCACTCTATTTGGGATATTCGGCGGCGCTCCTCACGGCCAATCCTCTGCCGCTTCTGGTGGGTGCCATGGGACTGGCAGCGGCACCGGGGTCGGCACAAGAAATGCAAAATATGGACAAAATTATGAACGAAACAGAGCGAAAGACGGATATAGAACGAACGGGACTGCTGGACGAGGGAGAAGACTTTTGAGAGAAGAGTTGTTTATTCTTCTTGCAGCCAACAGCACATGGGAAGAGAGAATCTTTCGTCGGGTGATCGCCTCATCCTTTTTGGAAGAATGACATTCAACAATCACTGATGCATTCGAGGCATTCTCTGCTCTTAGGCTGGACAGAGCAATCCACGGTGCAGAACCCAAAAAGCATCGCCAACAATTCTCTGTATTGTAATATCCCGACGTTCTGGCATTGAATACTGAACGAATAATTCTTAAGATTTTGTTTGTATAATACTACATCTTTTCCCCCTCTGCTCCAGCACTCACAGCAGCGGATTATTCATCCTTCGAAGCCCTACCGGTAGCTAGCAAGAGCGGCATCAACGAAATCACTGTGTTGCCTGCCAATCCCTTGTCTGTGCCGGCTGGAGCTGAAGTCAAGGCGCTGCCGCACCTACCTGGGGGGAACTGCGAAAACGAAACAATTGTATACATCACGAAATTGATATGAATTACTCTAGTGCTTCCGTTCGTTCTCGGTGAATCCAGGACCGGCTAGAGAGAAAGAAAAGAGAACAACAGAAAAGCTTCCGTGGTGGCGTGGCGTGGGTCAACCTTCGACCAACCCCCCTCCATGGTAGAACTGCAATAGGGATTACATACAGAATACCCGACCTCCAACACACAAACCCCCACTGTGCCTACATGCGCCGGGCGCCTGGTTGAATGTGTGAACCGCCAGGAGGTCCCGAGCTCAAAAGGCTGCCTCCACCACCCAAGTCCAACAGAGTCTGCATCAGCTCCTTGACCTGCATCAAATCCGAGAGTACTTCACTCTGCACCGCTTCCACTTCCAATTTCAAACGAACCATATCATCACGATCCGACTGCATCTCCCGTCCAAGATCCGCCTTGAACGACTTGAGTTCTCCAGAAATCTGCTTCAATTGTTCCAACTTTTTGTGCTCCAACTCGGCTCGCGAAATGGCGGTTTCTTTCTGAACAAAGAGGTACTCTCGAACCTGCGGAGGCCACAGCCAACCCGCCGTAGCAACACCGGCCATGAGCCACAAGGGGATGAAAAAGATCACGGCAAGAATCTGAAAACACAGATAACACCAAAACTCAATGTTTCCAGGCGTCAAATCGATATCATCGTAGAGATTGGAATCAAACAGCATCATAAGCTGCTTCCAACCTTCCCGAAAGTACTTTGTGCCCGCCGCATTGTCATCCTCGTCCGGGTTGTCTTTTGCAGACAACTGGGGCGCTCCATTGGGAAGCTCCACGACTTCACTTGGAGCTCCCGGAGCCAATCCGCCGCCACCCTTTTCGCCAAAGCAGGACCGAATCCTCTTTCGGGTACCATATGAAATGGCGTCCATCTCGGCCACGAAATCCAATCGATTCGACCAAAACACAATCGCGGCACGATCGTGCTGAATCACTTCGTACAAATCTGTCACGATAGCAATCAACATATTACTCAACAGAATCACCACCACAAAGGCATAAAGCAGATACAAGAGCTGCGCCACCAGACGGTCATAATAACGAGTCTCCGTTCCAATTTCTCCCATCATCATGGTGTACACTTTCAACAAGGAGAACCAAAACATGCAATGAGGGAATTGTTGGCAATCGGAGGGATCTTCCGCGTACACTTCCCCGTCGAGCGTCATCGTAGGTGCCATCGTCAGGTTTTCCCCTGTGGTGGACGTGGTCACGTTGTTCGTGTAACCGGTACAAATGGGATCTTCCAGGTAGACGATAAAGAACATTTGCGCAAACGCCAGCAACATGATACCCACGGCCAAGAGAAAGGCAATAAGGCGATTGATGACAAAGTAGACTCCACCGACAAACACGGCGAATTGGACGTTGGTACTCTTCAAGAAATAAATGACGGCCGCCCAGAGAATTCCCTTGGTGAATGCACAAGAAGCTCTGAAACCACTGGCATCACCAAATCCTGGGTTTACCATGAGAATGGTATTGTAGTAGACCGATATAATGACCGCCATATCGAGATAATTCGTGGCATCAGTGAACCATGTCTTGAGTCCACCCAAACTAATCAAGGAGATGATCTGTACCAATTCGCGTCCCAAAAAGTAGGTTGCTCCGGCGAATAAGACGATGATTGCCACGCTGGTTTCGTTTGTGACGGGCCACCCCGGTCGCTCTTCGCCCGGATCTCTGTCGTTATAGAATCGCAGTTCAATGTGATTTTTGGAGGCGAATTCAAATGCGACAATGAGAAAGAAGAGAGCGTATCCATCTAGCATCAGAATGGACGTCGGGAATCGTTGAATAATTTTTTGATTGAGGATATTGCGTACATGCGGATTGATGACGGCAGTATCCTGTAGCCAATCGGGCAAATCTTGGAGAGCCGTCAAGAAATCGGCATCGGGAGTCGGTCCGGCACTGAGGTACATTTCCAAGCATTCACTGACATTGTTGCGTTGCATGCTTCCGTCGGCTCTGTAGTTTTCGAGTCCCTTTGCGAGCAAGTGTAGGGGCAGAAATCCATCGTGATCACGACGATTGACGGTTTGCGATCCTTCTCCTTCCAACAAGAATCGAATGACCCCCGGACTGGCATCACGATGAGCATTGACCATGGCCAAGTGCATGGGCGTACGTCCCTTTTGTTCACGCGCGGTCAAACTATCGGGGTAGGCATCGGCGAGTACTTTGAGTACGACATCGGAAGTACCGTAGGCACATGCGTAGTGCATGGGCAACATGCCTCCTTTATCGGTCAACTCTGCCGCTCCGCTGTCACAGAGTAATTCCACATTTTCGACCATGGAAGCCAAATTGTCAGAGTTTCGTGTGGCGTAAAAATGGAGCGGGGTGCGATTGAGACTGTCCTGTGTGATTTTTCCATCGGGATAGGCATCAATGAGAATTCGAAGTACATCGGGAGATGCTCCATTGGCACAAGCGTGATGGAGCGGCAACCACCCATGCGAATCGGTCCATCCCGCCACGTCGGGAGCCGCGTCGACAATGTCTTGAATAAGATCGGAGGGTGGATTGTTCAATTTGCACATGAGATGCAAGGGAGTGGCATTGGCTTGTCCTCGGATATATGCGGCGGAGCAGCGTTCTTCGGCGTCTTGATGCGTCCAGAGCCATCGTCGCACGAGATCCCACGTCTGTTCGACCAATTCACGGCGATGATTGAGATCGGTTTCTTCGTTGGGACGCGGCACGGCTTCTTCTAGAATACTAAACAAGCGAGCGGGACCTTCGTCTTCTTCCACTCCACCAGCAGCTCCAATGTCCGTAAAGGAACCATGACCAAACGCCTCAATGCCACTGCCGCCCAAGTTGGGGTTGCTGTTGCGGTGAAGCGAGTGGTGAGATCGAGACGAACTGTCCACGAAGTGACCTTGGCCTTGGTCGTTACCCGCCCATTCTTCCATGTTTTCATCAGATCGAAATTCAGACGACATCGTGCTGCTTCTTCTTCTCGACTACAGCCGTCGTAGTTGTATAACAAACAGATAGATAGACTCAAGTCTTGTAGAGGACCGTGGCTACCAGCGTGTCACGCTGTATTCCAGAAATAAGGCAAGACTGAGAGTCTTCCTGGGAAACTTTGTTAACCTCGTTCTCAAGGTCGTCTCCAGAGGAACCAAATCCACGCTCTTGTAGCTTGTTAACTTGCTTGTCGCTTGTCGATCTCAGATGCTACGGTGGTACCGTCGCCACAACAAGAGGAACAACAAGGCACAGCAGCAGTGTCAACACAACACCATGTGCAATGTCGCTTAGAAATTTTAGAAGGCGCAGTCACTTTGTTGCCCGCTTGAAGTCACGACCTCTAGCCCTAAACAGAAAAATTAACAACAGATCTAAGGTTAGAGCTTACGAGTCGAGCAAAAAAATGGTCAGGGCTTTCCTCCTGGAGAGAAAGAAGTTCAACCTTGCATCCAAATAGCTGACCAGCACTTGGAGATAGCTACAGTATCAACCCAAGCTGAAACCTTCGACGGCCATGGCAGCTCTATTCCTCTTCCTGTGGCTGCTACTACTAGCATCAGCAGATGCATTCACCAATCCTGTTGTCGTGGCAAAGACGAGTAGTATTACCAATCCACAAGCATCTCAATTTCCGTGTCGAGCCACCCCAGACGATAATGACACCCCAGCCGTGACAATAGCATTCGAGCCACCGCCGCCGCCGTCATTTACTCCCAAACCACTTCCTGTCATTCTAGGAGCAGGATTGTTCCTCTTTGCGTCATCCGTCAATCGCAACGACAAGAGTTTTGCCACGCAAGTGCTCCAACAAGCACAAATCGCATTGCGTGCCGATCCCACCATCACCATGGAATTGGGACAAGCCGTCGAGACAGGAGGAGTTTATTCCTCACAATCCAGTACTGCCAAGGTGGGAACCAGAGACTACAAACAGTTGGTATTGCAGTTCCAAATCGAAGGAGGCAATGCATGGGCACAAGGTGTGGCCTATGGAGTGGCACCCATCGACGATCCGACACAGGTCCAACTGGTGTCTCTGGAAGTGGCCAATATGGATGCTTCCATCAATGGAACTCCTTTTGAAATTAACAATATTGCATCTACTTCTACAACGAGTACTTCATCCAAATCTACTTCTGGAGACCAATAACCAAGGTGTGTTTTAATCGATGGTGATGAAAACGAGCATCTCCATCTATTCAAGCAAGCGGTTGCCTCCAGAAGATGGAATGAACGACAGCGGGCAAAATGATGGCTAAGAGAAAACAGAGGAGACCTAAGGAATCAATACTTCTTCCTGGCTTAGTTTGAGAAGCAACAGAAGAGACAGCAATTCCTGCAACCCACAGTAGTAGCAGGAGGAGGGTCTGATTCACTGCGTGCCCTGCTCGATTCGATTCTTTCAATCCACTGGCATGCACAAGGGTTGTGTACAGCTATGCTTCGTGATCAGTGAAGCGTAAGCTAATAGAATACTGAGTAATGGTTTGGGCCAAGTCAAGCAGGTGCGAAGCAGCCGCTAAAGAAGCACTGGACTGTAATATTGGATGAAACCAATCGTAGAAGCTCTGTCATCTCTCCGCGGAGTAGCGCCAGGAAAGATGACTTTGCAATGCAATGCATGTGGAAGCAAGCAGTGCGCAAGCAGTCATCAAGGGTGGAGGGTGCCATCCATCCACACCGATGAAGACAAGCTGGCTGGCTCATAGATAGCGAACTCAATTTATTAAACAACCCATTCAACCCCACCAAGAGCTCCGTCGGAGTTGAAGGCCAACCTCGACCTCGCTAGCCAGCTAGGAACAAAAAGCTCTCGAGAGAGATGACTGACCGGATTCGATTCTGATTCATCCTTCGGGCTTTCTACTAGCTAGCCAGTACCTACATGTACTTCAACATATTCAAACATGTTGAGAAACTAAGATGCCTTCTTTGCGCGGCTGGATACTGGATAGACATTCCATGGTACAGCGTACCTCGCAGAGGGTAGATGGTAGATGGGTGCGTATGACTCGACTCGCTACGTGTACTACTAGCTAGAAGATGATGCATGCAGTTCGTAACACTACGTACCTGTACCAAGATAAGCGTGGGCCCTTCTGTAGGTGCCGTACAATGCTGCGCTGCTTTACACCGCTCCCCACTTGACGCTTCAGGGTTCGTTGAGAGTGTTTGTATCCGGTTGCTTCAAGGTTCTGCGGATCTTATTATGTAATGAGCTACTCAGTACTCAGAGTAGTAAGCAAGAGAAGCAGGTCTTGCAGGATGCCGCAGCTATGCCGTATGCCGTGTGCCGTGGCAAAGCACAATGATGCTTGCCGATTGCCGAAACTGGTAGCTCTCCCCCCAAGCCAAAGGCTACACTAATAGAAGGGACACAACCATGTATGTGATGAACTGTGATGAAGAGCATCGTCATCAAGGAACTCATTCTAACTTTTTCGAAGCCTGATGCCGATCAAAATGACGTACAATCCATTCCCACTTGTAAGGTAAGCATTACGGTTGATCGGACATAAGAAAATAAGTGAAAGAGTGATCCTCAGAAAACCGCACCAGAACCGCGATTAACACAAAATGTGTGGGGGGCAGTTGGCTTTAAGCGATAACAAGCGGCAAAAGAACTCAAACCAACCAAGGCAAATATGTCCTTAGGGGATCAGGAGTTAAAAGTTCACCAAAGCACATGGCTTCATCCAAAGTTCTTTTGAGGTTTGCTCCTCTAGAGCTCCTCTAGTAGGACTTCAAAAGGAGAAGATCTAAGAGTGGTGGCTCCAAGATATCTTATCTTGAGATGGGGTATATATTAATTGAGTGGCTCTGGAAGGATAATTCGGCGTACGTTTACAGCAACCCATGCTATTGTATGGAAGGATGGGGAATAAAAAAGATCGCAGAGACACTAATGGGCTGTATAGATCACCATGGATCTTTCTTTCGAATGATCCAATGAAATCAATTCCTCGCTTGAGTTTGGGATTTTTCCTTCTCCATCTCCAGCATTGGCTGTCCTTTGCTCGTATCGTTAACTAACGTAGCACAGCTCGTAGCTCCTACATGTACCAGTACTAGATTTAGCTTAGAATTTTTAGGCGGAAGGCCCAGCCAAGCATTGTTCTGGCCACTGCCACCATTTCGATTGCACATAATCAGCTTTTGCAACCCATCGACCAAGCACCGCGACAGTTTCTTAGCACAGTTCGCTGCACTCCTTCATTTCATTATCCTCGACTTCTTCCCATTTCCATCCTTGCCCCTTATCCTTTGAACATTCTATTCTTTTCAGTTTCAGCAAGCAAGCAAGATGACCCAACCAAACAACTCCAAGATGATGGCTGGCCATGGTCGCCCTGAAGCCACCTCGGAAGCTCACGAGCTCACCCTCCGAAGCGCCATGGCTCCTTCGGTCCAAGGTTCCAACGCTGCAGCGGAGCTGCGCGAGTATCAGCCCCAAACCACTGGGATCTCGTTGGGAGACTTGGCAGTCCATGGCATCTTCAACTGCGGTGCCTTGCCTCCTCCTCCACCAGAAGACGACCGACGAATGCTCAACCTTGAACAGCTCCAGGGTACCATTCAGTTTGTGCTGGACATGGTGGCGGAAGATGACTTTTAAGCGCCGACTATTGCCTCAAGCTATCCATGTCCCTTCAACGACTTGACGGAAGATGGTATCAATTTCAAGCTATCATTCATTTCTTCTTTTTTGTGCTGCATATTGATTTGGGAAGAAAGCAAGCGGATTATATACCCCATGGAGCAAACTGAAATGATATCACACCGCACGAAC
Source organism: Seminavis robusta (assembly GCA_903772945.1). Taxonomy (NCBI): domain Eukaryota; phylum Bacillariophyta; class Bacillariophyceae; order Naviculales; family Naviculaceae; genus Seminavis; species Seminavis robusta. The sequence continues at coordinate 112,634 of CAICTM010000088.1, read as the reverse complement.
TATTTTGCACTGCACATACCCACATACTACAGCCCAGCTTCTAATATATATTCTAGTAGACACATACCGTAGACACAACCCAACCACACGCTACCGGTAAACAGGTCGCCTTCCTTGGTACTTAGAGTAGTTAGCTGCGCGGGAAAAGGCAAGTTTTCAGAGTGCTGGCTACTTGTAGGGCGGGCACGGATGAACGAAAATCTGGTCTGGTCAGTGCGCAACTTTTGGAGTACATGTAACAGTCTATTGGCATTGCTATCGGTAGCAACCACTAGTAGCTAGCTTCAGCACGGGTAAGTTGGATGTTTCAGCTAAATCACGGCAAGGGTCACGTCACACTTTCGCCTTAGAGCGACAGTAGCGAGTAGCTACAATATGTAATAATATGTATCCAAGATAGCACGCATAGATGCATGCATAGTCTAGTATATCATCTGTACCAGTACCCCGAATCCAGAAGGCTCACCTAGACTACTAGTAGCCAACCAATTTGTCACACGAATGTCCCAAAATGCGAAACGATCAGAGTGTCCACGTTTTTCAGACTTTACACGCACTGGCACAATATGAATGGCCCTGTAACACTTCCTCTGCTGGCATTATAGAAGGTGTTGATACATGTAGCAACTGCTCAACAAGGATTAGCATAGGATACGCACCCTGAAGTCAGAAAGCTCACCTAGCCTAGCCAACCAATTTGTCACACCAATGTCCCAAATTGCGAAACAATCAGCATGTCCACGTATTTTCAGACCAGCACACGCACTGGCACAACATGCAATGGCCCTGTAACGCACCTGGAGCAGTGGCAATGAGCTACTACCACTGGCAATGGAAGGTGTTGAGGTGTTGCTAGGTTGAAGAGCTGGTTGAAGGCATTGGGGCAACCGCCGAAAAACGGATGAGTACTTTACGCACATTACCCTCCTCTCCTCCAATAAACTCCCCGCGACAAAAGCTGACGACAGCCAAGCCAGTTGATTCCAAGAATCTTCCCCTCCCAGCTTCTCACCTTTGTTGGCTCAATTGTTGAGATTCGATTCGATTCCGACGAAAGATCCGTCTTGAGTTTTCTGGTTCAGTCACGTTTTCTAATGATTCACAACGGGATCCAACGGTCACATTCGTCAGATCCGAGATTAGATGTCAATGCTTTTTGCCAACAAACGAAACAAACTCGACGACGACGCAGCGCTGCATGGGTTGTGATGCCCAGTGACAGTGCCATTCATGCCGTAGAAAGAGACCACCACGGCAGATACATAATCGTTTTATAATTTCCTTTTGCCATGCAGCAACGACCACGTCCCCGAAGACCCCGACCCAGCAACACTAGCAATAGCTCGGACGACGAGCCAGCATCCCGCAAGAATCCTCCCAGCATTGACCACACAGCTTTACCCGATCCCGCAGAGTACGCCAGTCTCCGCTGTCGACCGCGTCACAATCCTCGTCGACGAGGATTTTCCACCTGCATTGATCTTCTGCTCAAGTGTGCCGCTTTTGGCGTGGTCATTCTGTGGGGTATGCTGGTCTGGGAGATTTTTATACCCGAGCAGAAACAGAGGGTTTATGTTTGTACTCTTGGCGTGACACTCATCCCCGTGTTTCTGGCATTCATCACGGCGGTAAAACCCAATAAACCCATTCATCAACGTCTCACGCCAGTGGTAGTGGTGGGAACTATTGTCGCTGGGAGGTTTCCGGCATGGTTCAATGCCTCTGTGGCTGCTGTATTACTGTTTCTATATGCTTGGGTCACTCGGCCAGAATCGGCAAGTGTGGTGGATACTCATCATAAAAAAGAAGACGACGTCAAAAGCGATGATGACAAAAAAGACGCCGAGGATACTACGGACGAGGAAACGAAAAAATTACTATCGACAACAACCGCAACGAGCAAACCCAAACAACAACAAAGTGCCCTGGGGACCATGAGTCGGCAGGATCAATTGAACTACACCAAAGCAGCCATGTGTGGATTCCTCATGGGAGCGGTATTTTTCACGGAAAACTTTTTCATTTGGGTCGTTAGTGCTACCTATGAAGCAAGTTGGAATCCACAGACGGCCCCCGATCCATTGCAAGACAATGGCCAACGGGTCATGAAAGCCTTGTTTGATTCCCTGGATTTGACCAAACGGGAAGTTGTATCCATGAGACGCGTCTGGAATACCCAATTCGCTCTCGTGGTCGCAGTCGGAGTGATTCTCGGTACCATGGATTATCATCCCACACGACAACTCTGGAGTTTGTCCAGTCGAACGTTGCTGACTCTTTCCTGTGCTCGGATGCTGCGAGTCGTGGCATTTCTCTTGACAGTCCTGCCGAGTCAAAACAAACGCTGCTACATGCAGCATTTCCCCTATCCACCACCCACCGATTGGGGTGAATGGATCTTTGAAGGATTCAAACCTGCAAGTCATGGTGGATGCAATGATCTCATTGTGAGTGGGCATGCCACAGTGACGTCGACGATGGCGGCGGTGTCCATTAGCATGGCGGAAGATTCTCTCTTTAGTTTTGCCGTTTGCTGGCTGTTGGCCATGGATTACGCCGTGGAAATATACGAAGGATTCCATTACAGTGTCGACATGTGGATGGGAGCCATTCTGTGTGGTCTCCTGTGGAGAGTTTGGAAACCCGTGGAAGACAACAATATGGAACGAAACAAGGTAACACTGCAAGATATTGTCAAACGGCTGCAGAATGATCGATTGACGTTCCGAGACATTGTGGAATATGGAGGACCCGCCACGATATCCTTTCTACAAGTGACGATTATACCAGAGGTCATGGCCAACTTTGTCATGGCTGGATTCTTGGCGGCTTGTGTGGCGCAGATTGTGGTCCAAGGCTTTCAGCAGTACACAAAGTACTTGTTCTTCTGTGTCATCTACATGTCCGTGGGAATATACCTGTAGTAGAATGTTGCTCGGAAGGAGTTGGCATGGAATGATTGGTAAAATCTTGAGTTGAATTCAGGTTTTAACGCAAATGAATGGAGTGTCGGTAGAGCGAATGTAGGAAGCAACGAATAGGAATTGGAATAGTAGAGACCATAACAAACGAGTGTGCAAACAGGTCAATTTTGTAGCGCCCATCCCAGTGATCCAGTTGCCATGAGTAGGCAGGAGTATCGATCTTGTTCACATCTTCACATCAACAAGAAGGAGGAGTGGTGATGAGGAAGCTTCCTGTGCCACTCCGTTGTCGCGGGAGTTGTTCGTTCGCAGTCATGAGCTTCACACGACTGCGGTGAATCGAGCCGTTTCTCTCGTCTTCATCCGATACCCTTCACTTTTTCAGCACTGCTGCTCACAACAGCAAACTATTCTTGAGAGTTACCGTCGGGAAGGCAACCAGAGTCTTTCCGCTTCCTCTTGTTTGCTCTCCTTGTTGATTCTGCTTCCTGGGAGTGCGAACAAGTGCCATCTCGGAAATCGTCGCTTCCAACTTCAACAAGATCGTCATTGGTTTCGGTTCTCTTCGTCTTGCTCTCTCTCCTCTTCAATTGACGTGAACGTCCGACCATGACGAACCCACAAGAAAACCTCCCTCATCGTCGAGAAACTGCAGCCTTCTTGAAACGAAGCATCACTTTGTTGATGGCTATTGTTTGCTTCGCGTCTTTTACGTCGTTCCTTCATGTCAGCCTTTTCCTCCGAGGAAACTTGGTGGAAACCTCGGCAACGGACGCCACAGTGTCTCCTTTGAAGATCAAGGCAATGGAATCTCGCAGCAAGGAGAACCGCGTTCCTCATCCAAAGAAGAAGCAGGGGATGAAGAAAGAGAAGAAGCGAATTGCCGCGGTGGATCATGGACAGAGAGCTCTTCGAACTTCTGGCAACGAAGCGACAAGCCAAAGATCACGGATGATCGATAGCAGCAGCACGTCGTCGAATAAGAAAGTTGCATCAAAGCGCAAGAAAAAGCTCGATTTCATTATTGCTGGATTCCCAAAGACAGGAACGACAAGCCTGCTTTACGCTTTCGGAGACCACCCAGAGGCTGACATTGCCTCGAGAGAACGCTGCGGTGTCACCAATCCAATGACCAACGACACGGTTGCATACAGCAAGCTCCAGGAGGCCTTGTCGGAACTGTCACCATCACCTCAAGTCAAGCGCGCCATCAAGTGTCCAAATGCAGTATATCACGCATATCATGCAATTGTGCGGCTGGAGCAGCATGCTCCCAATGCAAAGTTTGTCGTTGGATTGCGTCATCCAGTCGCAATGCTCCAGAGCTACTACAATTATCGCGTCACAGAACACTACGACAAGCAACAGAACGGGGGCGAAGAAGGGGGGAACGCCGAGACGATCCCACCCCTGGATAGATTGATTGGGGTAGACAAAGAATGGAGAGGCGTCTCCACCGATTCCACTCGATTCGAGCTCTATCTCATGCAGTTTGGCAAAACTGCAGTGGAGGCAAACATTCTACATGCAATGATACCTCGAGGGGAGACACTTGCCGAAAGAAAGAACCATCACTGGGCTATCAAACCCAACACGTTTTCCATCTTCCTGTACACCTTGGATCAATTGGAAGACACAAACAATGCGGCTCGGAGCCAGTCATTTCGGGAAGGCCTTCAGCACTTTTTGGATCTCCAGAGGCCTTTGAAGCCAGTCGGTCGAGAGAACTTGAATCACTTTGTGGGGAAGCAAGGTCACCCCGAAACGGTTGACATTTGCCTCCCCAAGTACAAATCCCTCCGCCAAATCCTCGTGAGGCAGGGCGCTCGTTCGGCACGATGGATCGAGTATGAGTTCTTGAGCAGTCAGGATGTTCTCGTGGCCAATCGCGACCACTTTTTGAAGAGTATTCGCTCATGGGGCATCGATCCTTGCGACCAAAGTGCACAAACGACGCATGAGGGTAGCAGCACCGAGAGCAAAACCGAGGATAGTCCTGACGGAGAAAAGACAGTGCGACAATTGTCGTCGAAAGCCACCGCAAGGAAGCGCGTCTTTGCTCCCGGCAAGAACCACAAGATTGAAATCTTGCCGGTCAAGTTGTAGTGAGATAATCCTGTCTATTCGCACTCCTACAGACTTCTTCAAGTCCACCTGTTCTTCATCAGCATTCTTTAGGCGAGGACAACAATAATTTCGTGACCTTGCACAACTGCAAACCATTCGAAGGTCTTCAGTTTCTACCGGTACAGTCGTAGTTGTAGTTGCTTGTCTCATAGTACCGGTAACCGCCGAACCATGCCTGCATGAGTTGGGGTTGTGCTAGAGGCGAAAGCTCAGATGTTAGTCTTAGAAGCTGATGCAAAGGTTCAAAAACGGGAGACGGCTGTGGAAAACCCGTGTGATCAGGAAGTGCATCAAGATTATCTGCAACCCTTAGTTGATTTTAAAAAGGTAGCTACCCCTAAAACAGCCTTTCCCTCCCAGGCTCCTCGCTACCCCCGGTTCTCGCCGTCGCAAGTCTTTGCCCGTCTTCCCTGGTTTACAGTGACATCCTTCATCTTCGGGTTCCGATTCCCACAACAACGGATTTCTCGACTGGCTTGAATAAATCCAAAATGTAGTTTGCAATGTAGTTTGCTTCCGCAGTCAAGACAGTGCCATCAGGATCGAGACTTCTACCCCAGTCGTCCACAGAATCCCACAAGGGGTCTAAAATGGGCCGAGTATCGAGGAATGTGACATTGTTCTGCGACCCACCTAGAGCTTCACATGCTTCAGCCATTGCAACATTGTAGCCATCAATGACGGGAGGTGAACGCCAATCTAATGGAGGGCATGAAGTCATTTTGAGATCCAATGGTCGATAAGGAAGTGGAAGCAAATAGAGATCGAACGATCCACTTTCTTCTGGGACGCTGCTACGAAAGTTGACAAACGTGCGAAGCATGCCTTCGACTTCATCGCGGTATCGCCCAACCTGATGAGATGGCGCCTGCACTTTTCGAACAATGGCGTGGACTCCATCCCAGTAGTCAACAGCGCTGGTAGGATCAGCGTCAGAGTCGTTCGTTTCATGCCACGGTGGCACGCCTGTGATCACAATCTTTCTGCAATTTTGGCTCTCAATGAGGCTTTGGGCAAATGCCTTCGTGACATGCAAGGGAGACTCAACGATACTCCAAGTAAGAGTCACGTTTACCCCGACTCGAGTTCTCAGGTAACTTTTGATTCTTCCTGCTAGCTGCTGTGGCTCTTGATGCGACGTTCTGGACCCCAACAGACAAATTTGTGGACTGCCATTACCAAGTAAAAGATCTTCCTTCTTCGGTACTATACCGGACAGTAGTGCGTCGTAGACGTACTCTCCCATTGAAGTAGGATTACTGGGCGTTTCCCAAAAGTGGTTGTCTGTCGATTGGAAGCGGGTCAGAAGAGTTTGCGATCCATCGTTGTTGACTCCCGCATCATCTCGACGTCTCCAATAGCCAGCTTGCGCCACATCCCTCTTTGGTTGCATAAGTGTTGCTGCTGTATGGTCAACCCAAATCTTCGTAGTTTCTTCTGTCAATCTGTGGTAATATGGATCTTCTATACAAAGGTGTTCGTCAATATTCATCGCGCCTGGTTGACTCTTTGCATCAACACCATGCTGCTTCATGTTGTGCATGTGGTCGTTGCAATGAATAACAATAACTTCCAGGTTGTATCGACCAGAGACAGGAACTTGATATAGCCCCGTCATGATAGTCTTCGTGGTGTTGTCGACTACGTTCCGGACTGGATTCCATCTCCAATCATGGATCAATGCCAGTGATGGGCCGCTGAGCCTCCCCAACAAGTACGGCCTTGGACATCTTGCTGTAGCTTTGAAATGAAGGTCTATTCTTGAGAAGGCTGGCAAATGTTCAATTTTTGCAATGTCATGCGATATTGTACTTTCTGGATTGATTGGCAGCCACACTACATCGAATGCCCCCGCAGATAAAGATAGCGTGGCAGTTTGATTCCTTCGTTTGATTGTTTGAGCTGATCTTAACATGGACTTCATCTTATTTCCAGGTGCTTGATTCTTCTTGATTTGTTGGATCGGTGATGCATTCTTTGAGCCATGCTGAAGGGTAATTCCAGAAGTAAACGCTACGAGTGCCAAAGCGCATCCTGCTATCAGCACCAGCGTCAAAAAGACCTGCCGCTCCCTCCTCGGCCGTGGTCTATCATTTGAAATTTCCAAGGACATTTTAGCTCTCGCTTATGCAACTCCAGGTTTTCACCACAAACACTATCTAAACTAAACCAGACCAAACCCAAGAAATCGAAATTGTCTTCTTTGAAGGCAATCTTGTGAGCTCCTGAGAGGGACAGAAAGGAAAAAGTTCGATTGAGTCGTTTCGGCGAAGACACGCGATTCGATTCAGAAAATTTCGACTCCCACGGCTGGATTCGATTCCCGTGCCACTCAAGACATTCGATTCCGTACTGGAGGCTGCGAGCACCTTCCTCTTTGTTTGGAGGAGAAAGCGACCATGTATACTTGCAAGTCTATCCAGCGACTAAGTGAAGCACCCTTGCAACATAGCCAGCATGTTGTATAGCGACAACGTAAAGGCAACAAGTTACTTAGCGTAAAACGGCCCTAGCTAGTAGGTCCTCAATCAAGAGATAGTTGCTTGGCTGTTCATGCATTGTGAGCACGGTGCCTACAGCGCACGCCCAACCTCATCAGACATCTCTCCACACAAGGCACAGCTGACGAGGAAACAAGCATTCAGGTAGGCTGGACCCTCCAAGCAAGACGCGAAGTTGCAAGCAAGAGCTGCTCAAAAACTGCTCGTTCATGCATTCTGGGATGGAGGAGTGTGAATTGAAAGAAAACAGTAGGGGGCTTGGCAATAGGATCTGATGCGAAAAAGGCTCAGGAGAGATAACACAGCCTCTGAGTCTAATCCCAAAGACACTGTTTTCCCGGAAGTTGCCGATCTGTTTGTTGCTTTCCGAAGACCGCACATGTGAGAGATCAGTTGTGGAATGCTCTTGAGTACAATGATATGTAGAAAGTACGATTGCATCCAGTTCCAGCAAAGAAAGAAATAGGGACACCTTGAAGAGACCCAATAGAAAATATGGTCTCTCAATACGTACAGCAGATACTACTACTAGATCTAGCTACTAGCTAGATAGCGCTTTGCCTGGAAGCCAATTTTTGACTTCCATCGGAACTGGCTTGGTACTTGGTAGCGCTTTTAATGTCTCTCAAGTACCTACCTTTTCAAAGGAATTTTGCTGGCATTTTATTCCCTGTAAATTGGCTTCGAGAACCATAATATTATAATCCCATTTCTCTCATGACGCGTGCCAAAGTGGTATTACACTTCTACCTTATCAATAAGATAACTCTATTCTCAGTCCAGTACTGGAGGTATCTTAACCAATTCAGCCACAGCAACACTGAGTTATTATCTTACAAGCAGCCCAATCTCAGTATCTTTCATATCTTATTGCCACTAGAAGCTATTGTCACATACCCCTACTACTAAACATACCCTCAGACAGTGAGGAGCCAGGACCAAAGCTCAAGAAGGCAAAAGTGCAAAGTTAAAATTGATGAAACCAAAGATGTTGTGGTAGAAAGGCACCCTAAATGCGGATTTGGAGTACTTGGATGTAGATAGTGATGTGGAAGATAGTGGGTACTAGATGCATTCAGTCCCCACATAGTATTAGTACTAGCTTAGGATTCGACACCTCAGTACTCGTTGCTTATCTTACCGGTTTGGGAAATCTGAGTGTCCGGGTTATCTAAACATTTCTGAAAAGTTGAGTACTCGGTATCTTAAACCCACTTATCTTAAGTGTGAGTGAGGAGTGTAGTACATTATTAATAGTACCAGTACCGGTACGCACCACATCATCATCATCGATGCGCTATCTAGCTAGCTAGGTCACAGCGTACCAACAGCAAGGTGAGCCAAAACGCAGCAATAGCGCTTTCATCTCTTCTGAGACTTGCTCAAAGCCATAGCAGCACCACTATCACCACGTGTACTCACACCTTCTTCTATCGGCCAGCCGCAGAACTGGCGAGCGACACAGCCACAGTACAGAATGCACAGTATAATGTGGCAAGGTGATGTACCATCGAGCCATCGAGCAGGACCTTGGAGGTTGACTGAAACTCGCAACCGAAATCTTTGCACCTTCCGCCTTGTTGCAGCGAAGCTCATTATTTGCCAATGTCAGACAGCACAATGTTTGGAACCTCCACAAGTGACGAAGCAAGGATCGGCGAAATGGAATCACACCAAGAGAATGAGCCGGAAATGGCCGTGTCTGGGTCATCGCAGCAGCAAGTCGAAAATCTCGAAGGCGAGGATCTCAATGTTGCCGAAGCTGAAATCAGTATTCCCAAGCCATCTGAATGGCTCAGTCTGTCCACCTGGGTTGTCCGCATTGCAATATTTGCTGATGCCATGAACTCACAGGTTCTTGGACCAAACTATCCACTCTTAGTATTGGAAGAAGGATCTCCTGTAAGTTGTAGTTGCTACTGCAGCTGCAGCCATCACCCTGGAAAATGAATATTTCAATCATTGTCTCACACTAAAGGCTACCTTCCTTCTCCTACAACAGGAATCATTCACTTCCACAGATCCATTAGGTTTCAGTGGGGCAAACTACTTCATTCCAATGTGCTCCAACCTTGGGATGTTCATCTCTGCCATTGCATTTGGCAAGCTTTCAGACAAAATTGGACGTAAACCATGCATCCTGGCATGCATGTACATTGGGGTGTTGGGCTCTCTGCTCAAGTATGCCGCAAGAGGCAACTTCTGGACATTCTGTGCTGCAACATTCTTGAATGGGCTGTTTGGTGGCTCAGCTGCTGTGGGCATGGCATATGCTAGTGATGTCACTGAAAACAGACTCCAAAAGGAAGCACAAATTGGAATCATAATTGCCACAAGCATGTTGGGAAGGACAGGAGGAGGGGCCACAGCCATTCTCATGGAAAGCATTGGACTTTTTGCTCCCTTATGGGTTAGTGCTGCAATCAGTTTCCTTGCTGGCGTCTTATGCCACCTGTGGATGATAGAGACTGTGCACAAGAACAAGCCAGAACAAGCATTTGAAGCTACTAAGCAAGCCGACACCCCAGGCTATTCTGCTTCTGAAGATTCAGCTGATGAAAAAGATTTTGACATGAAGACTCTGCTGCATGTCCTTGCAGGGGAGCTAGCTGACCATGTTGGATCTCTAGGCCTTGTCCCACTTTGTCTCAGTCCTTTGATGTTCAATTCATTCTATGTGAACTTTGTCCAACAGAACCAAGACCCCATTATGAGTGCAACAGCCTACAAATGGATCTACATTTTCCCTGCTGTTTTGGTTCTGCCTGGGGCCATTGTGGCACCCTACCTCTTCAAGAAGTTTGGTCCAGCCCTTATTGCCTCCCTCTCCAATCTTCTGACTGGGGCTGTGACCATTGCACTATTGCACATTGGCTTGATGCAGCCAGCAACCACTACAACCTTTGCAGTGTTCATTGTTGTCATGTACCTTGCCTTCCCTCTGACAGTGATCAGTCAAGTCTCCACAGGGCCCATGTTGGATCGTATTGCTCCAGAATCACGACGGGGTCAGATCCAAGGCTTCAATGCAGCAGCAATGAACCTTTCCAGTGCCCTTGGTCCATTTTTGTATGGCCTTCTTACAGATGCCACCAGCATTGAAGTAACCCTGTACACGGCCACTGGTGTGAGTGCATTGGCAGGTTTGATCAATGCAATTCTGGTGAAAGATCCCCGCTTTCGTCCAAACTATGATGAGGAGGAGAAGCATTTTTCAAAAGATCTTGATCTTGAGAAGCAACCCTCTGTCGTTGACCCAGCAGGGCTCACAGAGCTAACAGAGCTGACAGAAATTGATGTGTAGCTCTCATTTCATAAATCCCAAAGAGGAGTTCAATAAATCTACTATTGGCTGTTCGCCGAGTTAACGCGTATTGAACGGTTTCCGCCAACATAAGAGCCAAAAGGACTGGGATTCTTTAGTTCCTATACCTACCGCAGCAACGGGCTGACCCGTCTCCAATGACCCACACTACCGTTGGGGCTGACCCGTCTCCAATGACCCACACTACAGTTGCGGGTCAAATCCTCTTCCGATGTGCGGCTTCTTGGATCAAAAGGTTGCGGCTTTTATAGGATCAACCGATACCATCCGAGCATCAGACCGTCAAAGAAAAAAGTGGTTTCTTCTTTGTCGAACCGAAAGGAACAGTTGCCGCTTGTCATTTGGTGGTACCGACGCAATAGACCATGTCCGCGGAAGCGTATTTGGCATATATTTTCGAACTGTTCTGCCAGCTCCTGTTGATGGTGCTTCTGCGTAAGAGCTATCACTTGGCTTTGCCGATTCTAAACTCTGTGAAGGATCCACTAGCCCCGTTGCTGTTCCACCATCTACCTGAAAAAGCCATTGCGGAACCAGCTGCATTGTGGAAGGTCCCAGCAACCAGGACTTCCCGCTGTGGTCGCGCCCATGGATATCTGCAACGTTTTTGAGTGGTGGTACCCGTCTTTGTTGTTTTCTCGTTGGCATTGCCGGAATAATCATGCTCGGCCTCCCGTTGAATCCAGTAGCACTTTCCTGAAAGCTGTGATGCCAATCCCTGAACAATCTCAAATGGCCCATCGTCATCCTCTCCTCTTCCCGCAATGGAAGCAAAATGTTGGCTCTTGCCTTTGAGGTCTGCAGTATCTTCGACGGACAAATTCCTTTCAAAGCTGATTGTTCCGTTCGAGGCGAATTTTGCATTGCCACGTAAAGAGTTGTTATAGCTGGAAGCGAAACTTCCGCTGGCCAATTGAATGCTGGGCCGGGCTCCATTCTTCTTTGCCATCTGGGTAGCTGCACTACTGTCATGGACGTCTGCCTTGGCCAATTCTACCTCTTGCTGGAATTGTGCCAGTCGTTTTCGTTGATAGCTTCGATTAACAAACACAATCCCGACCAACAAGAGTGGAAACAATACTATCAATGCGAACAGGTAGAGGTTTGTGTTTCCTTTCCGCGAAGAGCCCGTCACATAGACGCCTCGACCACCGCCAGTGCCTCCAGTGGTTGCCCCTCGAACCCCTCCGCTTACGCCTTTGGAACCCACAGCATTCTCACAGGAGACTGCCAACAGTAGAATACCCCACAGTAAACTCAAGTTAGAGGCATCCATCTATCTATCTACTACTACTAGTAGTAGATAACGTTACTAGCTTGTATGGGTGAGGCGGAATCTCCTTCGAGGTGAGAGGTGACGGTATGGGGTGTGTGTTGTGTGTTGTGCTGTTGCTGTTGCCGTTGCTGTTGCTGTGCCAGAATCGAGAAACAGACACATTTCGCGCACACAAGATTGAGGTAAGAATTTCAGTCCCTGGCTCATCAGCAAGACCAGCCGTACCGAGGCAAGACCCCAGCTAAATCTGCTTTCGGCACATCGGCACCCATAGCTATGCACAACTATCCAACTCAAGCAACACAAACAACTTGCGGGCCTTTGTAGCGACTTGAAAACCCAAGAAACCGACATCGCATCGATAGTACATGTACCGGTCAGTACCGTGGTAGCCAAGTAGCTCGTACAAATGTACATGTTCCGTAACCATTCCAAGGCTCTCTAGGCAACCACCTTTTGGATTCTTGGCTGAGGTATCACAAGGCTCGCTCTGGAGGAACCACAAGGTTGGCTCCAACCAAGATCAATCCGACCCAATAACATGGCTTGGATCCATTGACAAACGGAGGCTGTTCCTTGCTCGGCTTGAATGGGCCCAGAAAAGGCTTTGCCAGCTAGCTAGTACCAGTAGCAATGGCTAACGTTTCATCGTTAGTACTGGCTGGTGAGATCCAACTATTGCGTTACAACTGCTCTGGATCTCTGGATTCCATCACTTCTCTCTCCTGTGCATGATACCAGGTACCGCCGTCGACCTTGTGCTATGTAAAAACAACGTGACTCCCATGCAATGCTCGTCGTAAGAACTTCGTGCGAATTCCATCCCACTGCACGGACATCCCACTGGCTGACCATCCACAAACGATTGAATTCGATTCGATTCACAGTTCATGCTGCACACCGAACGTCATGATATTGCTCAGCACATCCAATAAAAGCTGTTGACCATCTACCAACCAAGATTTCCCTCCCGCTGGTAAGAGGGCCCTTCTATTCCCAATACGACGTAGTGGTCAGCTCCACTCAATCCTTAGCTTCATAATACTTTTTGCCTGCCTTGTTTCTTCTCTACCAACATGAATTCAGCTACAGGAGCAACCTCAGAGCTGTTTATTTTGGGATCAACCCTATTCAGCCTAAACGATGCCAGAACAAGTTTGACTGGCACCACAGACGCTGATCTTGAAGCTGGTAAATGCCGCGAATCCTTGACAGAACAGCACAAGTCAACACCTTCCACCCCACCCACAACAGAACTCAAATCAACTAAGAACCAACCAAATGAAGCTTTGTCAATGTGGGTTGTCCGCATTGCCATCTGTGCTGATGCAATGAACTCACAGGTGCTTGGACCAAACTATCCACTCTTAGTATTGGAAGAAGGATCTCCTGTAAGTTGTTGTTGATGCTGCTGCAGCCATCAACCTGGAACATGTCTATTTCAATCATGGTCTCACACCAAAGGCTACCTTCCTTCTCCTACAACAGGAATCATTCATTTCCACAGATCCATTGGGTTTCAGTGGGGCAAACTATTTCATTCCAATGTGCTCCAACCTTGGGATGTTCTTCTCTGCCATTGCATTTGGCAAGCTTTCTGACAAAATTGGACGTAAACCATGCATCCTGGCATGCATGTACATTGGGGTGTTGGGCTCTCCGATCAAGTATGCCGCAAGAGGCAACTTCTGGACATTCTGTGCAGCAACGTTCTTTAATGGTTTGTTTGGTGGCTCAGCTGCTGTGGGCATGGCATATGCTAGTGATGTCACTGAAAACAGACTCCAAAAGGAAGCACAAATTGGAATCATGATTGCCACAAGCATGTTGGGAAGGACAGGAGGAGGGGCCACAGCCATTCTCATGGAAAGCATTGGACTTTTTGCTCCCTTATGGGTTAGTGCTGCAATCAGTTTCCTTGCTGGAGTCTCATGCCACATGTGGATGATAGAGACTGTGCACAAGAACAAGCCAGAAGAAACATTTGAAGCTACCAAGGAAGCTGACACCCCAAACTGTTCTGCTTCTGAAGCTTCAGCGGGTGATAAAGATTCACAAAATCTTCACATGAAGACTCTGCTACATGTCCTAGCAGGGGAGCTAGCTGATCATGTTGGATCTCTAGGCCTTGTCCCACTTTGTCTCAGTCCATTGATGTTCAATTCCTTCTATGTAAACTTTGTTGAACAGAACCAAGACCCCATTATGAGTGCAACAGCCTACAAATGGATCTACATCTTCCCTGCTGTCTTGGTTCTGCCTGGGGCCATTGTGGCACCCTACCTGTTCAAGAAGTTTGGTCCAGCCCTTATTGCCTCCCTCTCCAATATTCTGACTGGAGCTGTGACCATTGCACTATTGCATATTGCCATGATGGAACCAGCAACCACTACAACCTTTGCAGTCTTTGTTGCTGTTCTTTACATTGCCTTCCCTCTGACAGTGATCAGTCAAGTCTCCACAGGGCCCATGTTGGATCGTATTGCTCCAGAATCTCGATGGGGACAGATCCAAGGCTTCAATGCAGCAGCAATGAACCTGTCCAGTGCCCTTGGTCCATTTTTGTATGGTCTTCTTACAGATGCCACCAGCATTGAAGTTACCCTTCACACAGCTACAGGTGTGAGTGCATTGGCAGGTTTGATCAATGCAATGCTGGTGAAAGAACCCCGCTTCCGTCCAAACAATGAGGAGGTGGAGGAGAGGAAGTCTGCACAGAACAGCTACGACGAAGCATTGATATCATCCAATACGACAGGCATAAAAGAGTATGAAGTATAGGTCTCCGCCCAACCATTTTTGACGGCATTTGACTACCTACATGTACCTTCCAGAGGGCGAAGTTGCTAGTGTAGGCCTCTAGAGTATAGCTACTCGGCACTTTTGGCTGTGCCGTACATTTGTCAGTGATGAGAAGCCATGTCAGAGGTGACAAGCCACTGAGACGACCCCATGCCCTTGTAGCTCATTGCTTGAACCTGGACTTGGTGATTTGACCATGCAAGCTTCACGAAGAATGCGATATGAGCACCTACAGGCCCCGGGACTACCGTACAGGGCCATTACAATCACAAAAGATACAATGGGAATTGCTAGCTGGCTAGCTACGACTTTAATAGAGGGGAAGGTGGTCTTCTATGAGCCGCTGTATCCTTCATGCCGGACCGCTGCCTCTCAACCTCTGTATGTACTGGCGCATTGCAGGCGCTAGCTAGCCTACTGGCTAGGTAACAGCTTACTCAACCATGTGTACGAGAACGCCGTATTGCCGCCTGCTTGAAAAAGACACACCCGCACCATCTAGCTAGCTAGCATCTAGCAATGTTGCGTATTAGCTTCCTGTGTTTCGTTGGCGGAAGCCAATGGCCATCCCAATCGAGCAGTCGCCTGGCGGAGAACACTCGCCAAGTTTTGTATTGACTCGGCCATTCATGGATACATTTCGCCAAACGAGAGATGAAGGGGATAAAGTCAACCGAAGCAGCGCCGTAGATGAGGGCGCACTCAGTTGCTGCAGCGATGCATTGGCGAGAGGCCAACGGAAGATTGCTCTCTTATGTGCAACAATGAGCGCACCTGTCTTGGTGACGTGGCGGTTGAGAGAGCCATGGTATGCAACATGTACTATCTAGCCAGCGGCAGCAGGAACAATGGGCTTTTGGTCAATGCCACTGCAACATCAACGAGTCAGAAACTGGCCAACGAGCAGTACCTGGTACCAGTAGCTAGAAAGAATAACAATACGACTTCCAGCTTCTGGTCAATGAGTAGGTCCACTACTAATAGTTTTATGATTTTGTATGGGCGGCTCAAGGCACATCAATTTTACAAAGAACAATGGCATGCAAGCAACCCAAAGGAAGCAAATGACAAGTCTTGCCCAAGCCCACCGACAATGGATACAACAAATTCAACTCCAAAATGCTTAGCTATCAAAGAAAGCTTATGCCATGGCCCCACCTTGTGTTGAAAGGTCGGCCTTTCCTCCCTTGGTAAGCTTGGAGTGGAGCATGGCAGAGTACCTGCGAGAGAAATAAGGAAAACAGTTCGGTGAGTAAACAATAATAGAAGCAAAAAGGTTTTTGGCAAAGGGAATAACTTACACTGCAAGTCCGACGGTTCCAAGGATGAAGAAAGTGAGGGCGAACTTCTGTCCTCCAGTGGTCTTGGATCCTCCTCCGACAACACTTGATCCTCCAGAGATGATGATTTCACCAGTCTCGTCGTAGGTTCCGGATTGCAGAGAGGAGATGAAGTCGCATACAAGTTCTTCTTGGGCTTCCTGGTTGTAATATTGGTTCTCTTGGTTGTCTCCATTGTTGTTGTTTCCGTTGTTGTAGTAGAAGGCACCTTCGAATCCATGGCTGTCTTCGCACTTGGCAGCTTCCTCGTACAATGCACGGCACATTTCGTTGGTCTCGGGAGCGTCTTGGTTGTCTCCGTCACCGTTGTCGTCTTCCTCTTGGACTTCCATACAGGAGATGCAAGTGTCCTCGGCGTAGATGGTCTTCAAGAGAGCGTGAGACAACTTCATTTGGTAACCATCTCCATCCTTGAGGTAGTCTTCGACATCCTTGCTGGCATCAACAGTCATACATTCCTCGTCGGTGAAAACTCCAATCTTGATCTTGGTTCCGTAACTGGCGCAGATGGGACCGGCGTAGAGAGCCTCACGGCCATCATCTTCGGGGTCATAGATCATTTGGCACTCAAGGAAGTTGGTGGCATCAACGTATCCATTCTCTTCCATGTTCTCAATCTTCTGGCACTCTTCGTAGCAAGTGTCGCAGTCAACATTGTACTGAAGACGACGTCCACCATCTTCGTCCTCCTGTTGATCTTCCTGTTCTTCGTCTGCCTCTTGGTTGACGCAGTTCTCCTCGCAGTAATTGCACATCTCTTCCTGGAGTTCTTGTTGGTATTGGACAGTGGCCTCAAGGTAGGTCTCGAGGTCAATGACATACTCTCCATAGTTGTAGTTGCAGGTGCTGCAGTAGCCTTCGGGACAAAGGCGGAAAATGACAAAGCGCTGAGTGGCCAAGACAGTGGCGGAATCCTCATCGTCGGCGAGTTCATCGCTGTAGGTCTTGACGAACTGGCATTGTTCGAACTTCAAAGAGTAGGAAGTCAAATCAATTTCTTGTTCGAGCTTACGGGTGGCCTTGGCTCCCTTGACCAACTTGTTCATGTAAGCGGACTTGGGGTTGCGCTTGCTGGCAGGGCGGAATGGGTTGGCCGAAGCGGCAACAGCCATGAAAATGGTGGTGATGGCAGCGGAGAGCTTCATGATTGATTGCTATTCTAAAGTATGTCGGCGACAAGAACAAGAGCAAGAAAGCAAAGACAGGAGATAAGAATCTCTTCTCGAGGATTGTGATGTGGACTTTGGCCAAGACCGCTGAATTTGCTGTCGCTCTGAGCCTGTCAGTCGATCCTCAACTGCTCGCCAATACAATTCTCAACGTCCTTGGTTTAAATGCTTTCTTTACTTAAGCACTTATCGGAAGAGATGCGCCAACCGTCGGAACGAGCACCTCCCCGCTCGGCACGAGGCGAAGAACTTCGAAAAAAGTGATCGTGTAGAAAATGTACTGGGATCGGTTGCATGCCAACAAATGCTAACTGCAGTCGGCAATCTGGTTTCAGCGAGCGTTGACCTAGGGAGAAACTTATCTCCACTCCGGCACTGGCGACAGACTCCACCAAGTCCTTGGACCCCAAGGCCTCGCCATAAAGTCAGTCTGATTTCGGCAAGAGCCATCTCCACACAGAAGAGAAAGAAGGTGAGGCTTCCAACAACGAGACATCATCTCATGACAAGCAAGAGGACACCAGTAGCCGCAGTTTTGTAGTCGTTTCTCTTCCCATTTCCCTCACAACACGCTGTCGCTTTCTTTTGTAGATCTTTTATCACCAATCGTCATCATGAAATTCCTTCACTCCTTCTTGATTTTGGTTCTGGCCAGCGCTGCCATGCCCGTCCAAGGCAAAAAGGCCCGAAAGCTGAGCAAGCTTCCCGACTCTGTCAAAGCCAACTCCAACCTTGGATCCAAGATCATGGCCAATGCTCGTCGTTTGGAAAACGATGATGAAGTTGACTTTACATGGGTTGCCGACTTTTCCATCAAGTTCCAGGGCTGCCACCACATTTCCCAATGGAACGATGAAGCCGACGGTGAAGAAGATGTCCGCATCGCCACCAAGCGCCTTGTACGATTCCGACTGTGCCCCACCAACACTTGTTCTTTGGAGAATGCAGGAGGTTGCAGCACGGGTTACGGTGATTACGTCATTGACATGAACATTTACCTCGAGGCCTTTCTGGAGTCCGTTGAGGAGTACAATGCCGCACGATGTGAATACCTCGAAGCCATGTCTGGCTGTGACAACGACAACAATGGAGGAAACGAAGATTACTGTCTGTACGACTACTACGCCGCCAATGGAGTCGCTGATATCTGTGCCGACGAAAATCCCTACCAAAACAACTACAACGGACAAGACGAACAGGAGGAGTTCGACATCGCTGAATACACTGAGTGTGCCCAAGCTGACATTCAGAACAACCAAAATGGAGGACGTAAATTGGAGCAACAAGTAGAATACTACATGGGACCCTACTGCGCCGAACAAGGAGGATCCATCTACCTCGGTCTCTTCACTGATGATTCGTGCACTACCTTTGCCGATGATTATGGTGGAAAGGAGGCTTACTACAGCATGACTGGAAAAGAACTGCCATACGGGGAGACCAACATGATCACCATGGACTGCTACAGCTGTATGGAGGCCGAAGCACAATACAACTACAATAACAACAATGGCAACGACAACGAAGATGCGGACAATGTCAGTGAAATGTGCGAGATGATCTACACAAATGCAGGAAAGTGCGAGAACAGTCTTGAAGTCAATGGTGTCTACCCCAACTACAACGCTTGCTCTTACATTCAAGGTATCCAAGTCATTCGCAAGAATGGTATCATTGTCAGTGCAGGATCCAAGGCAAACAAGACTGCATCGATCTTTATTGGAATCTTTGTCGTCGCCTTTGTCCTTCTATCGGCATATGTGTACTACCTCAAGACAAAATTGTAAGTCTCTTACTCCTTCTTTCTGCATGATGTACAAAAGCAACCAAGTCTCTCACTTTCATCCTTCTTTTTCGTTTGCAGGGATCGTGCAACCATCAGCCTTGACAACTAATTCCACCACTTGTATATTCTGCCATCCGGGCGCGTGCACAAGAGTATGGGCTCTTGGTCGTGCACCAACCGTGAGAAAGCGTTTTGTCTTAGTCTGAAAAGATATTTGTTTACTTTTTACAGTATAACCTATTAGCACCTCATAAAAGATACAACCCTCCTATTGATTGATTGTAAGGTGATAGCTTGTAGCGTAGTAGTACCTAGATTCGTCATTGCGATGGTCATCCAAAGGGGCAACAGCTACTAGTATCAGACGTGCCAGGAAGCTCCTGCTTGCGGGGCGACGGAGAGAGAGGTGGTTTCACTAAGCATCGCTAAATACTATTGCTCTAACTACTCCGACGTCATACCCGTACGATCCCTTGTTTTCAAACACTGCAAAAGAATGCTGCTGTGGCTGCTGGGTAGTCTAGAGTAACAGTGCCTACTCGACTCCGCATCCAAGGCAGTTCCTCCCTCCTCAAGCATGGAGACGAACGAACGAGATTGACTCGACTTCATACGCCGGGAAAGAATGTTCATAGTATCTTTGCGCACCCCAAGAAGGCAGGTTCCTCTAACACACCTTCTCGTCCGGAAGGCTGTCTCCCCGCCCAATTGAGCTCTTTGAGCGAAAAGCGCCACCTCGGCTTCTGCGCAAAGAAATTTTGGAGACTCCAGAGACTGTGCTACGTTCCCACTCCGTTCATGCATTCCGTGAGTTCAGTTCAACCATTCGGAATGGGTTTCCCGCCTGGATACACTAAGTAAGTCTTCTCCTAGTAGACTAGAGCGGCATATCTTGCTCCGGGGCAGAATGCGCCCTTAGACAAGAATGGCTTGATTTGGGACTCGGAACTCGGCATCTAGTACTACCGCCTTCAATCATCTCAAGCATAAGCATTGGTATGACGTTCATGCACCCGTGAACTGCTAGGTTTGTCATACTCATCGTCCAGCTACCTTGCCAAGATGCACATGCAATGCAAATCACGATCTACTGCTGTCCGTCCCAGCGCAAGCAAATCCAGTTCGTACTACTGTAGAAAGACTACGTGCTACATGCGGAGATTTCGTTCGTCTTAGGATTGTCTCCCAGAAGATGCGACGTCTACCGTCACATACCGCCACCGGTAGCCTTCACAAAAGTGACATTTACAGCTCTATCCGCCACACTCCCAAAAGGGAAAATCAGAAGTTCATTCTTGGGTTGAATTTCTCATTCCACTACTGTTGTCTTGTTGTGGGAGAGTATCATGCCGTGAGGTTCCGAACCAGCCAGCTAACAGTCGAGATATTTGGAGGCAATGAGCAATTCCAGCGCAATTTCAGGCTCGATTGGAAACTCTGGTACACGTCCTGTAGAATTAGAGTACTAAAGAGAAAGGGAGTGTGAGTCGGGAACGATACAATGGTGGTTTATGTAGGGTGCAGGGGTTGCCTTTCCGCTAGATAGTTTTGCTTACCTTTGTCTGATAATAGAGGTATTGCAGGATCCGTTCTAGAATATAGTTGGATATTTCTGGCAATCTAATGACATTATCCTGATGAAACAGAGAACAGAGAAAGGTTAGACAATCAGCCGTCTGATGAAAAAGATCCAATACGGTACTTTGACGCGGTAGAAGTACTAGTAGAAGTCTCACCTTGGCCTCCCGAAACTGTCCTTCCAGCATGGTTCTCAGAGTTTTGCTTGCCGAGACGGCGACATTGCGGTCAATGTAGAATTCACTCCCCTCGGCACTCACGAGCTTCACAAACTGTGTGGTATTGGGTGTTTCGGCGTCCATGGTCGACTCTTTATGGTTGTAGTAGCTAGCTAGTAGTGTTGTAGTGAGGATGTTGGTGGCTGGAAAGTCCCGCAAAGCTGGAATCACTGAAAGGATCTGTAAAAGTGTTGAATTTAAGTTCAACAGTGTTGACTTTTGTTAAACAGTTGTTCAACGCTTTTTTAAACCCTTTTTCAACACTTTTTCAACACTGTTGAATACTGTTTAACACTGAATTCAACAGATGTTGAATCCAACAGTAGATAGTTACAGTAAAAGTGTTGAAAATAATGTACAAAAATGCAACAGTAAATCCAACAGTTGTTGAAACGGAGTCAACATTAAATCAACAGTACTTCAACACTTTAATCAACACTTTTTCAACACATGTTGGATTTATTCAACAATCCAGCTGTTTAATTAAAGAGTATCCCAAAAACTCAGCTTTTGCGGGACTTTCCTGGTCAAACAGTGATGCTCGTGGGGGGAGCTCTTTCGACGGTCTTCTTCATCGAATGATGAATCGATCTATTCGAATGAATCGATGTTGAAGCTGCAAAAGATGACTCGACTCACACTTTCCCCAACGAAAACGCGAATCTTTTGCGAAGCCAAAGCGAGAAAGCAAGTTGTCGGTCACAACACGTTGTGGAGGCAATACATGTAGCTAGCTACAGTAGCTAGACTATTAGCTAGGAATCGAATCTGTTTCGTTGGGAGCCAAAGGGCAGAGATCGACAATGTCATCGGCGGCGGCATTGAATGTTGGCGGTAGAGCCCTGAAGCATCGCAATTTGCTGCTGGTTATCAAGCAGACAGCCTTTGAGGAGTATTCGCAGGTCTGTTGGGTCACTTGTGGTAGCAACAAGAATCTAGTTGTGGTATCTTTTGACCGAGTCACTCATTGATTGTTGCATTGTATGTTGTTTGTTTTTGTTTCTTCTATTACACACAGTTGAAGCTACGAGGCCAAGCTCCCAAGGCTCTGCGCTGGAAGCGCTTGGAGAAACGTTACAAGGCTCACAAGCAGTGCGTCAATGATCTTTTGACTCTACTCCGTCGTCACAAGGTGAATTTCAGCTGTGTCAACCGAGTGGAACTGGATCGACAGCACTTGGCTGATGTCGACTTGATGGTGGCTGTGGGTGGCGATGGAACGGTCCTCAGCAGTGCCCACTTTTTGGATCATGGCACTATTCCACTATTGGGTATCAATTCCGATCCAAACTCCCAAGAAGACAGACAAGTCGTCAAAAAGAAGACCGATGAGCGCAGGTGAGGAAACTAACAAGCAATTTATCTTTGGAGAAAGTGGAGAGAAAATGGGTTGAATCGAATCGAACACACGTTATCGTTTCATTTTGGCCTCTCATCTCCCATTTTCTTTCGTACCGTGCGTATACCATCCAATCCGCTGCTTGCTTCTTCGTTTAACATTTAACAAAAAGATCCCATGGGGCACTGTGCATGTTGACCGCCACCAATATGGAAGAAAAATTGGAAGATGTGCTCTTTGGGGAAGGAAAATTGCGTACCAGGACGCGCATTCGCTGCAAAGTCAAGAGCACCTTTGCCGAGACACGCCTCGTACCGGCGTTAAACGACCTGCTCATTGCCAATCCAAGTCCTGCCGCCGTGTCGAGATTACGCATGGGATGGTTGCATCCCATAGATGGAGGCACGGAAGAAGATATGCAACGCAATCCCTACGACATTGACAATCCACCCTCCAAAAACTACTCAAAGTTCGGAACCGTCACGCGATTTGGTGGAATCCCCTACAGTGTCAGTAATTCACTCAATATCTGGTCCTCGGGCATGTGGGTCTGTACTCCGATAGGGAGCACGGCGGCCATGGCGGCGGCGGGTGGACAAATCATGATTCCGGACACTACCGATCTCCAATACTTGATTCGGGAACACATGATCGAACCCGATCAAACCATGGACAATGGTGAACCACTCCAACATGACGTCGACAATGGATTGCTAGCGGATGGACAAAAGATGCATTTGCGATGGAACTCACAGAAAGGACGGATATTCATTGACGGGTCGCATCTGACACACAATCTCGAGTTGGGCGATGAAATTTTGATAGACAACCTCGCGCCGCCACTCCAAATGTATGTTAGTGATGAAGTCCCCAAGCCGCTCATGAATGAAAACGTTCGGGCCAGGAGGCTTGAATCGTTTGCCGAGGCAAATGAGCTTGATTCTTTCAGCAAAAGCCTTTGATAATCGCTGGCAAAGCATTGTTTCAGTACGCGAGCAGAGTAAATTTTTAATTTTTAGCTGCCACTGTTTTCCCCTGGTGTCGTTATTACGTCGTACCCACAGGAACGCAGCTGTTTCTCCAAACGACAAACATCCCTGCAAAGGAAAAGGACTCTACTTCTGCTCCTTCGATTCCCAAACCTTGCATGTTTACACCGTTTGCATCCTTTGAAGACGTCGAATGGCAATGGAAGAAACGGGTGGATGAGAACGACGGTCGAGCGCTTTCTAGTGAGTTTTTCATTCCTTGCGAACCTGAACCGTTCCTTCGACAAGAACTCTTACCAGACTTTGAGAGACTGAACCCATGATGGGTGTGGACGCCACTGACGGCGACAAGTCTACCAAGGATGCATAGTTTGCCAGTGAAGTCTTGTCAATCCTCCCACAAGCCAAGACGATTGCCATCTAGGAGTCACAGTCACTCTTGCATTCCTTCGCTCAATCAAGCTCGAACGATAGAGTACGTTCAAGTTTCTGTTTCGTAGCTTCTGCGTTGCTTGCTTGTTGTACTTCACTGCCCGCGCGCTGCAGACACCGGACCTTCAGGCCTTGCACTAGTATCACGTTATTTGAGCAAGAGTCGGGTGCTCTTCGTAGGTTGCCTTACTAAAGTAGTATTCATACATCTGTGTGTGCTGTGCTGGGGCCAAAAAAGCATAGCTCTTTCGATTTGCTCCGACTATCCACTATCCAACTGCGTGCGCGAGTTTAGCGTCTATTTCGCCCTTCTTACACTAGCTACCGGCTGTGCTGGGGCCAAAAAAGCATAGCTCTTTCGATTTGCTCCGACTATCCACTATCCAACTGCGTGCGCGAGTTTAGCGTCTATTTCGCCCTTCTCACCCTAGCTACCGGTAGTCATCAGACTATATACCTTGTGAAGACTTCGTACAATCTAAGCTACGAGCCCTGAGATGACTGGAAAATACTACCGCAATCCAGACAGGAACAGAAGTTATCCATGTTCTTATTTGCTCCCGCCATTGCTTTCATTGACAAGCTGCCCTTGGCACGTTTTCTCGACTTGACCAACCGATTAAAGCTATTCCAAAAGATTTATGATCGTGGGAAGGCCAGGCAGTTGGTTAACCGACCATGCGACGCTGATCTTAGAGGACTGCCGAAGCCTGACTCGACTCGATACTCTCAGCAAGGCAGTTTGATAGTAGTGCTGCATTCGATAGTATACAGAAGCACTCGAGAGTCATCGTCCTGCGTTATCTCTTACCCCGAAACAAATCTGCCACCTTCATGCTTTTCTTGAGATTTGCTTTCTTGCCGCAAGCACTGCGCTTGTAGTATTCCGCGGCTTCGTTCAATGTTGTGGTCAGGTGGCAGAGCATGAAAGCTTCCCGTTTGGCCATTTGCGGTGTCAGATCAGTCTTTTCTTTGGCATTGGGAGGCCACTTGTAGTCAAACATGGTGGCTACATTGTCGGGTGGTTCTTCAAAGAGCGGATTGGCACAGTCGTAAACGTCATGCGGGATCTTTCGCTTCCCAAAGAACCAATCTTTTCCCAGTGAATACCGTTGACACAAATGCACCACGTTTGGTAGAGGATACTTTTTCAGATCGGCATGGTCGCCCCGGCCGACAGAACAGACTTCCTTGGCAGGAATATCATCAATCAAAGGCCACCCTTCACTGTCCCCGGTATGGGTATCCGAGATCATGAGTGAATTGATGAGCTGATGCTTCAAGTCCAGATGAGCCGCTGCCAAACTGGCAGCAAACATTTCGGCCAGTAGATGGGGATATTGTTCATGAACACGAGGGACGAATTCCGTCCATTTGAGAGCAATCTGGTACATATCCTTCACTGTAGCCAAGTAGGGAGGCCCAATGGGATAATAGAGTCTCCCCTCCTCGTGAGTTGTGGTCAACAAGCGAGAGTCCTTGCCTCCAATCTTTTCCATATCGAGTTTCAGGAACTGGGATTGGAATCCGTATAGTTGAGCAAACGGCTTGCCATGTTCTACCGTGCGGCCGATGATGTGATCTTTGCGGGCTTTGGAAATCACCGTGTTGGCATCGGAAGTGAAGTCTTTATTGATGGGCCGTAACATGCTCATGTCTGGATCAATGAGAATCACAATGGCATCCTGCGTCTTTGGGAATGCGCCTGCTCCATCATAATCGATCAGATCAAACTTTTCCAGAAAGTATTTGAGGCCAAATGGTTTATTGAAGAATTTGTAGTCTCCCACGATATTGCCTTTTTCGTCCTTGACGGCACTGAAGTTAGGCGTCAGCAGCAAGTGGAACCGTTGGGACATGTGCCTGATGTGCAGGTTAAACCAGGCTTCAATTTGGACCTTTTCCTCGTCGGTACATCCTGAAGCAATTCGTGTGACGTGACCAGGCTGCTTGATTTTCATGGCGCGATAAAATGTCATGTAACTCTGCCAGGCCTGATAACCGCCACAATCAGTAGAGAAGATGACATGGTAGATTTGGCCATCACTGTCGCTTTCCAAGGCAGAATCTTCTTCCGGAGATAGCAGACTCACTCCTGGTACTACAGAGGTTGTCTGGACTGATTTCCCACCTTGCCGAGATTCATAGCTCTCAAACAAGAATCCAAACAAGATCACAAACACGATAATGCCTGCCAACACCTTGCTGGACAAAATGTCCTTACTGCCGCCCCCCATCAAACTGGTCCTTCCTGCCTTCTCATGACTGCTGGCAGCGCCTCCTTCGGCCGACCCTCCTGGTTTAGAAGTACCTGCGTGTTTTCTCGAACGCATCATTATTCCTGATCTTTTCTGCTGCTGTCCTGTGTGATGACTTTATATTTGCAACTACAGTAACTTGAAAGGGTGTTTGTGTCGATGTTGGTGGTGGGAAAGAAAGGTCATCATCAGGAAAGGCTCAAAGGAATCGAATCTTTTGAGCCAAAAGCAACTTTGAAGGGTTAACCCTACAAGTGCGTATTACCGGTAGGGATACGGTACTCCTGATTACGGTTCAAGTTCGGGAGCATTTTCGGAAATGCTCGGTTAACATCCGGATCGACTGTCACTCTCGCTCCCAAGACTACAGCGTACGATCGTACGATGGTATTGGGATCACCCAAGTTCAACCAACATCTGAGGCAACTGAGCCAAGGTAGCCTGGGAATTGATAGTATGATAACGTACCCAAACAGGACCTGGTGACCAAGGACTTTATGTCAGCCTGGTACGAACATCGTTGGCAGTTTACAGTAAAGTATCGCTCCCTTTGCTCTGGCTAGCTAGCTACTACTGGTAGAGGCGGTAGTTGTACCGGTAGGCTGCAACCCTACATCCACCGGTATCCGTAGATGGGAAGCTAAATCTTATTTCAATCTGGCAGGGGAGGCCAGAGGCCAGCTGCCAGTGAAAGAAGAAGAATCTGATGCCTATGGAGCTAGAGTCTAGTTCTTGCGACATTTCTTCAGAAATGGTTGGTGTTGGGTGGGGCGGGGATGTTGCAAGGCAGTTCGACCATGGTTTCCTACGAACGCTGCAGGACTGCGGTCTGATGAACCTCTCGAGATGTCGAGCCGCATTGGATATATTATGGTATCATGGCAAAAACAGGAAAACAGAATTGAATTATTAGTGCCGCCTTCAGTTCCAACGCCGCCGCATCATCGCCATTGCTATGTACGGTACGGTGTGGTGAAAGCCTTGCTGGTATCGGTACTGATCTTACTGGCTGCTCAATTACGTGCCAACCATGGCCACGGAAGCAAAAACAGAAGGGGTGCGAAGGCTGTTGACAAACTTGTAGACTCCACACTCCATAATCCATGTCCCCCACTCTCCAGCCACCAGTATTGCTTAAGATGTCCACAGAAGTTTGGCTTTTTAAAGGTTTAGACAGCCGGCACTCAACGTCAGAAATGGAAGCAGATTCTTTATTGCGCAAATATTAGCTCGACGATTGTACCTTGGTTTTTAGTTCCACGCAGACTATCCGAACGAAAAGACGGGGATAGCTCCAGTGTCAGCTCCTCAGCTCGAGCTTCGTCAGTACCAGTACTAGCTAGTAGTACCAGACCGGTATCAAAGTCTAGCTACTGATAGCTCGGCACTGAGTAGGCAACCTTTAGAAGGCCTCTGTTCTGGTGGCTTGAGATACATGTAGGATCTGCTTTCGATGCACTCACATCTGACCCTCCACTCTTGAGTCCTCGGTTGATGATGAAGAACTTGGTCCTTGGTTTAATAAACACACACACACACAATGTCACAGTCCAAATAGTGTGCAGATTGAATCATTCAAGAGTCTAGCTAGCTAGCTAGAGAAGTTAGAGGTCTCTAGAGAACCATGTACTGGTCAAATCGTAAATATGTACAGGGAAAGTGAGGTGCGGCGGTGCCTCTGCTATGCATACCGGTAGCCTCGATCACCGACCATCGACCAACACGAAGCATAATGAAAGGGAGATTTGAAAGTATGACAAAATTTGACTTGACTTTCATCCATTATTGATAAGGCCGCGACCTTCGCCGCAGTCAGTTGTTGACAACAATGTCACCTCTCAGTCCGCGTGATTTGAGCTCGGTTCTCATTCTGACCGCTACTAAGTTGCAAGGTAACAGCGGCCAGCTGCTCGCTCAAGTTCTTGAAGTCTGGATCAATCGATTTGGTTCTGATAATTAATACTGTACAGTATGTAGGACATTCAAATATCAATCCAGTTGTTTATGCTAGCCGTATGTGGCAAGGATTTTCTAATGCTATCATACCAGTCCAGTACCGGTAGCTAGCTAGCTACTGGAGCTCTACCGGTTGGTACTACAAGTAGCTGGGTTTTGTTTCCGTGGTTTTCTGGTGACGCAGGTGGCATCAGAGCGAGCAGCAGGCAATGAACTTCTATTCCGGATCCATATTAGGCATCGTAGTCGCCTGCATGTGTGGTGAGAGTGCCCGGGCAGTGAGGACTCCGATGCAATTGGAAGGTGTCAGTGCGCAGGGCTTTTTTGCTCTGCTACATGTAGCAATACGGTAGGTCTACATACCGGTAGCAGCAGAATTGAAAGCTCAGGGGAATACTAGTCTAGCTAGCTACGGTAGCTATGAATACAGTACCGTAGTATGACTCTTTGCTAAAATCGTATGATGATGTACCAGTACCTACAAGTACATTCACTGATTGTTGAGATCGAGCATTGTTGTCCAACAAACTACTCAGTACGATTTAATCTTAGTATCAAGGTACGAATGTGGCATATTCACCTTCATGGAAGGTTGTTCTTTTCAAGTGATGGGACAGCCTTAAGACACAGCCCAGCCAGCTGTCCCATGAGCCGCTGACCATTCATTCACAGTTTGCGGGTTGTGAACGTCCAATCAGTGGCTGCTTGCTGACAAAGGTCATTACCGACGAGGCACTCGAGGCAAAGCCCTGCCTTCCAAAGAGCTTTTAGTAACAGGAGAGCACAGAAACCAACCGACTACGGCTCCACCTGACATAACCAGTGATACTATTGTTGTTGGGCCGATTCGATTCGATTCAATTCAATTCATTCAATTCGTGTTCTCAACAGTTAGTCAGCTTCGTGGTGGTCCACCCATCCATCCATTAAGCTGTTACGGGGAGTGCTGTCTCCACTGTTGTTGCTGTTGTTGCAATCACACCTGCAGAAGCGCAAAGAAAACCTGCTGGCTGAACAGGAGCGGAATCCGAAGGAGTCTTTGTTGTTGGTGCCTGCCTTAGTGTGAGGAAGGAAAAGACGGCCGCCACAAAACAACATCAATCGTAAGATTCGGAGAGACAAGTTCTGAAGGCCTAGTCTAGAGAGAGGCACCAAGGAAGCAGTGACTGCAGGAGATTCTGATTCCCCTGGCTCTACTAGCTAGTAGATTCGAGAGATACTAGTACCGGTAGGCAGGCAGAAAGGTCAGAGAATCGAGATAGAGGCATTTTGCGCTTGAAAAAGCAAGAGAGAAGAAGTCTGGTGTTCAATTTGCCAGGCCCTCACTGATTTGATAGACTGACAGTACTGGTATTGACCATGGTGACGGGTACTTACCAACTCAACGTGAGCATGGGCCAAGAAGAAGCTGTGACGAGATTGCGAACATACAAATTGGAGCGATGTGTCACGCTGGTTCATGACCGTTCCGCACTGAACCACGCTCCCGTAACAGACGGGGATTTGATTGCCATCTTTGAGGCATTGAGTGAACTGCAAGAACTCCAAAAGCTCAAGGTAGACTTTGTAGGTCGTCCTCTGCGATTGCCAGTGAGTGCCTTGACCGTTGTGTTGCAGCGGGCATCCAAGCTCACGCAATTGGTTTTGGAAGAAGTACGATTGGCGGGAAATGTGGATGAGTTGGAAGCATTGGCGTCAGCCTTGAGAGCCCATCCCAGTTTGCAGATTGTCGATTTGCATGGTTGCGTCCCTGCGGAGGGTTCCGAAGGGACTCTCGATCCTCTTGTGACGGCGTTGGCACATGTCAAAACGCTCACGGAAGTGCTCTTGCGGAATACGCGGATAGCTTCACGCCATCCTGTCGACAACAACAACAACCTTCATCCACACAACCACCTCAATCTCATCCCCAACAACTTGCACCAACTCAACATCAACGGCGGGAATGCGGCTGCAGCTGTAGCTGCCATACAAAATAATAATAACAACAACGGTGGCGGCGGAGATGATGACAGCAGTAGCAGCGACGATGACAGCGATGACGAAGAGGCGTCTACGGCACCGTGGAATGGGTCCTCTTTGTGCGCACTGTGTCAATCCCCCAGTTTGAGAGTGCTCACCCTGCGAGACATGTCGGAGATTCGAGACCAGCATTTGGAACTCATGGCAGATTCATTGCGGTCCAATGATTCTCTGCGAGAGTTGACCGTGTGTTCCATCCATCTGGGAGAACGAGCTGGACGAGCCATGGGACAAGTTTTGCAAGTCAATCGACGGTTGCAAAAGTTGGAGATCCAGCTTCACAGTGGTGAGCATGCCATTCCCATTACCGAAGTCTTGCAAGTCAATTCCAGTTTGAAACGGTTGGATCTATTCTTCAATGGCTGTATCTCCCCCAGAATCCGGGAAGCGTTCACGCAAATGTTGCGATGCAACTACCGGCTCTTGGATTTGAATGGCAGCGTTTGGAGAGGACAATCCAACTCGGAAATTGACTTTTATTTGCGCCTCAATAGAGCCGGACGCGGCGACTTGCTGACAGAACATGCCACGCGAGCGCATTGGGTGGACACCATGATTGAACAGCGAGATGATCTCTCCATTGTCTTCTCGTTGCTTCTAATGAACCCCTCTGTGTGTCTGCATGATACCACAGAGTTCAAGGATGTCAACAGCCCTCCAGGTGGAGCCCACGGGACATCGTTGCATCTTCGCAAGAAAAGAAAAGGACAACAATGAAAGGCAGCCATCTTCTAATCGGGGATGGCGGCTTTTTGATTACGATGAATAGTGTGCGTGTTTTTTAAGACCATGAAGGCATGGAACATGGAACGGCAGCATCCAACATTTTCATTTTATGAAATATGGGAGGATTGATATTGAAGGATGGGTAGACAAGTCTGATACACGCCCCGCCCCCGCTAACAATCACTACAGGTACTAATAGATAAGAGCTACAGGTTATTACCGTATTATTTCCAAATCCCTGTGGAATTGCATTGGGGTTGCCACTTATTTCTGGGACGGGGAGCGAACAAATCGCCTGACAGAGTATCCGAACTGACGAGTATCCAAAACAAACTACTACGCGTGTAGAGTTCCTTTTCGGGCACCATTAGGTCCAGCAAGAAGGAATTATCCTTGCTTGCTTGTGGAGGCAAGTTCCTCTTGTGACCTCATCAATGAAGCAACGGAAACAGCCACAGCACTATAGTAGAGTGTAAGCTTGAAGAAGCTAACGCGCTATGTTGGAAAGACTCTTCCTTTATTACGCAACGATATGTAACAATATGCAGTACAACCCCCGTATTCCAGCAAACCGAGCCGTGGACTGTATGTCACGCAATGTGGATATCTCGCCACTGGGACACCCTAACGGTATTGCCGACTGAGCTTGGCGGCTTTCGTGAATTTCTCATCAGATTCTCCTCGTTCAATTTCGTCCCTTTCACGCTTTTTCTTGTTGTCGCTGGTTTTGTGGTTGCTGGATTCACCGTCCGCATTCGCGTTGCCTGAGGTTTTCACGATATCATGCAAACGCATCGAGTCAGAAAAGGGAAGCCCTCCTGCAGCTGCGCGCTGTTGTTCGTGTAAAAGCAATGGATTGATACCTGTTGCAGCTGCATAGTTTGCAGCATCGATGTGATTTGCGAGGTCACGAGCCCTGCTTGCATGCAACAGCGCTGCTGCCGACGGCTGCTGGGCCGCAGCAGCCATCATCAGCGCTTGGGGAGACAGAAGGTGCGAACCACCCGCGGCCTGCAACGCAGCTGCAGCTTGCAACTGAGCTGCAGACGTGTGCTGTGCCAAGAACGGATTCATTGCACCGAGACCTCCGAGGCCACCAAGACCGAAATGAGGGCTGAAGAAGGGGGGTCCCAGACCAGGTTGCCCCATGGACGCCAACATCAAACGCCTAGCCCTCTCCTCGGCTGCCGCGTGAACCGCTGCAGCTGAACGAGATGGGTCTGCACCGTCTTCGGCATTCGGATCATCAGAGGACTCGTTATTGCCCTCCCCACGGGCACGTAAAGCTGCAGCAGCACGAGCGTCAGCAGCCGCGAATGCAGGAAGGAACATCCCGTGGTGAGCCGCGGCAGCAGCCGCCGCGTGGGCACTTCGAGCAACAGCCCCATCGGCTTCTTTCTTCATCTCCGAAGCTGCGTTGGAACGGCCGCTTCCGTGATACGGCAACTTTACCTCTGGTCCTCCTCCCCTTTCAGCGTTCATTCGACTGTGTTGGTCTCGAAGCTCTTCACGGAGTTCAGGTGCTCCTGTGCGAAACAATGGAGTTGTTCTGTCAGTCCAGAGACCACGGCACACACAGCAGAGCAACCGATATCATCAATCTCACCTTCGCGGAGAGCCTGTGAGGCCTTGTTGCGTGCCTGAGTGTCACCGACATCGACTGTTCGACACAGACACATTAAAGATGAGAGGCGTGCAGAAGGTAACTACCACGACAAATGAGAAAGCTTGCAAGGAGCTTACCATAGACGTTCTCGTCCTTTGGATCCTTCTTGAGGAATCTTCCTCCAGGGCTGAGCAGACGAATCAACTTGACAATGTCCTTTGCCACGACTGTTTTCTCTCGCTTGTTGGCCTTGAGGTACTCTTCCTGTTTGGCACGCACCAATCTGCGGAAAAAGATGTTGCCGGGCTGTATCAAAATGAGGGAAAGGACTCCATGGTGAGTTGCGCTCACCCAAACGTCATCCATCCGTAAGGAGCCAAGCACTTACATGATGATTGGACTGACCTCCACGCCCACACAACACTGTATTATACAATCAGCAAAAGATAAGTAAGACCATCGTGGCAACCCACTAGCTAGCTTGCTAGCTAGCCAGCACATACGAAACACAAAACCGTACCGTCAGTGCAACTAATGTCTTCAGCTCGAACTCGTGTGCCCTCCATCTGCTTAGGACCCTCCGTTTTGAGAAACTTTGTTGGCGGGGCGCCCTTGAAGGGAATAGTGGGCTCCTTTATCGGTGGCGGAGGAGGAAGTTCCTCTTGCTTCTTCTTCTTCTTCGGCTTGGGTTGCTCAGCAGCTAATGCCATGGAGGCCAGGGCATCCAAAGGACTGCCAGTGGATGGCTCCTCCTTCTTAACCTTCTTCTTGTCGTCTTCAGGTGGATCAGGGGTGGTCAGGGGTCTCTCTGGTTTGTCCTCCGGACTCTTGGCCGCGGGGGGAAACGAAGAGTCCGCCTTCTCTGAGCTCTTGTCTTCAGAGGGCGCTTCGGATACTTCTTTAGCTTCCGAGGGTGTTTCTTTCTTGGTTGCCTCTTCCTTATCTCCTTCCTTCTTGTCTTCTTCCTTCTTATCATCCTTGGAATCACTATCCTTCATGGTAGCATCATCATTCTCGGTGGCATCGTCCTCCTTGGTAGCATCATCATCCTTGGTCTCTTGAGGCTCCGTGGGAGCCTTTTCTTCTGCTTCGTCGCTGCTGCTTGGTGACTCTTCGCCCACAGGTGTTTCTTCAGCGGATGCTTCGGTTTTGTTTGAAAGGAGCTCATCAGTCTCCTCTTCAGCGTCTTCAAACTGGTTGGGTCTTCCCGCCATCTTCTTCTTGGTGGCTGTTGGGTTGGTACTGCTCATCTCTCTCTTTGATGGTCTCGTAATGTTATTCTAAAGATTGTTGGTCGTTGAAAAAGGGTGGTGTTGTGCCCGAAATTTATTCGCTGGTGCTTTCAATGATCGCTTGTGTTTGATTTGATCACTTGAGAACAAGCAAGTTGGTGTTGGAGCGACCGTAGAATACACGTTGACCCAGTACTAAATCAAAAAGTTGCTGTGACCTTCGAACTCAATTTTTTAGAAGCCACGCTGCAGTGCCGCATGGGATCTGGGAACGGTGAAGACGCCTTTATCAAGCCTTTTGACGGGTTCCAAGACCAAAAGACACTGGTAAGCACCGCAACAGGTATCAGTACTCAGTACTACCGTAGGATGGTGAACGAGGAGCTACGTGGCGCGCGAGCATGCAACTGTAGTCGCGTTGTCGCTTTGTCACCGTTTCACAACTGAGAATTTAGAATGGGAGATGGTGAAAATAAGTGTTCTGTTTCCTCCTGCTCAGCCAGATTGGTTGCAGGTTCTGGACTGGCACCGGTACTGTAGCTGTGAAATACAGAGCACCTCCAGCATGGAAAAAGCAGCTCAAGTTTGCAGCCTCTGGATACCAGTACTGTAGCGGTACGGTACAGTACGAAGTCCTCCTACTCAGTCTTTTAGCAGGTACCAGGTAGCCTCATGACTTTCCGACAGAGCTTGGTTTTTCTTCGATTGTAGCGTGGATTTCTCTGTCAATGCAAGCAGTCCGCCATACTGGTACCGGTACAAGTGCCGGTGCCGATAGGAAGGTTTGGACCAGGTCCACGGTGCACAGAATACAAATTTAAAATTCGTCCTCTTTTCTGGATCCTTCTACAGTTATTAGTCTACTAGTACCGTAGCCGACCTCGCTGCGGTGGCGAGACTAAGATTCAGAATTTACTCCATCTTCCTAGTAAAGACCCGTCCAACTTTTTGTAGTGTGTGGGCAATAGAAAGCGAAGCAAGACAAAACTCGCTGGCGACGACCTCCATGTTTCAACCAACGTTAACAGTCAAAAAGAACCCTCCTTTATCGAGTGACGATTTTAATTAATCAAGGGACTTGCATGATTGTCTTTGTCACATCCTCAGTCATGAGTGCTGCAGGACAAAGTTACAGTCCCGGGCCCACGACCGAAAATGACCACCACTGTCGTAAGAACGAAAGAGTTTGCCAGTTGAAAAGAGATCCACGAATTAAATGACATTTTCCTTTCCGAATGCTTCTAAATAAAATTGCTAGTGCCGAGCGTCGAACCAATTTTAAATTTCTTACAGAACGAGGAAAGCCTAGGTTTATGGAGGAAACCTACAGTTCCTTCGCTTGTTCCGAAGAGTCTCATTCTCGTTTTGGCCTTGAAATTTAGAAACCATATTTCATTCAGCTTTGGACGGCAAGGAAAGCTCAAAGGATGATCAATCAAAACTTGGCTACTATAATAGCTAGCTAGCTAGAGCTGCTACTAGCAAGCTACCGTAGCTAGAGCGGGCCCATAGCGGTACCACCAGTAGTTGCTATCCCTCTGGTTTGCTTTCGAATTCTCCTACGGTAGCTACTAGATGGGGATAACCAGGAAAGGAGCTTAAACCTGCTTTGTTCAACTCCATCATGACTGCCAGTGGCTGCTCTGATACTAGTAGATTGACTTGGATGCATCTTGGCGGAGCATGTTCAATACGGCATAACACACGGGTGCTAGAAAAGAGGTGCAGCTTTTCAAGTTTCCAGTTGAGATTTTAACGATGTGTAACCAGTGGCGCTCGACCGCAGCTAGTCTAATACTACACTGTACATCCCTGGCTCAATAACTGCAAACTTTGGTGGTGTTGCAGCAAGAAAACAGGTCCTGGTCAGAGGTGCTTGCCAATGGTACCTATTAATAGTACCGGTACCGGTATGGTGCTCTGTGGGAGGCTTTGCCAATTGTTTTCTTAAAATAACGGTAAATATATCGAGTCCATTGTGATCTTTTCAGGTCTCATTTACACTTCCGTACCATCAGAAAGCTGAATGCTCCAAAGGCCTTCAAGAAGGATATTAACAGACACGAGTTTCACCGCAGATTGTAGTACACTCTACTTATTACTCAATTCCCACGTTGATCTGGGGACTTCTCCATCTTCAGCTTGGTTGATTCACGATCTAAGTATGGAATCGTGGATGGAACATCAGCTAGTTATATTAACTCGTGCTTTAACGGCCACTGGTTCTTGCCTGCTCTCTCGATCTCAAATGATTTTTCAAGCCGTCACGGCAAAGGACGACTCGACTCCCGCAAGCAGGGCGAGATCTGCTCTTGAAAGCTCTGGAACGGCGTCACAATTTCTTTTCAAATGGTAAGATGTGCGGTTGCTTCATTGAATGGGATCTGGTTTGATTTTTATGTACAGGAATGTGCAATAACATATACCATAACTTGAGACCAAAGAGTATATACATGTTCTCTCCTAAGCCGCTATCGTCGTCGACCACTGTTGTTCTACTTCTGCGATCATTTCCTTCACTATTCCTTGCCCTTGGAACTCCCACTCTGCATTTCACACAAGACAAAACAAAAAACAAAAGAAACAAGGCTCGTTGGAAACATCAGTTTTTGGTGGATCAAGGACAAGGAATGAGCAGAGATGGTCGTGACAAACGTGTACCGGTACGGTACTGACCCTGGAGGTTCTTTTCAGCGCAGAGCAAAAACTCATCGCAAACACTTCCGAAGACTTCAAACTTCTTCAGCTTCTTAGCGAGTGGGATAATATAAAAGTTAAAGAAGGCTTTCTCTCCTTGATACCAGAATTCGCTTGGATCCTTTGATGAACGACCTTCCTTGAAAGCACGGTACATCTCGTGGTAAAGACGTCTGTTCCATTGCCTGCGGATTGATGAAGGTGCGAGAAAACAAGTATTTTTCGCGTGGGTGTACAGTGGGGATCCAATGCAAGTTAACTTGAGCACATCGATATGTACCTGTAAGCATTCCATGGTTGCATTGTGTGGCAAACATCTGCCGGCGAGATGCACGAAAGATCGGCCAGTAAGCGACATCCCTCTGACATCATGATGGGCATGACATCTGATTTCCTGCACTAACCTGATGCTTGAATGAGGTATTCAACTCCAATTGTAGCCCTTCGTTGGATGTTTTCTTCTATGTCACTATCATTGTGCTCCTCGGAAAACGCTTTCTGAATGCGGGCTTCTCTGAAAGCTCTCATTTCCTTACTGCAGATGTCGGTTGCAATGACTAAGTTTGTTACAAGATGGCGAAATTGATTCATCTCTGCCTCATCTCCATAGATTGTCCTTCGTAGCATGGTGTTCTTTGGGAGCAAGAAATAGGCCCATGCCTTGTCCAAGCTAGAGAAGATTGCCAAATACAGAGCAAAATGTATTGTGAGGTCCATCCACAGACACTGAATAATGCCACATGCCACAGCAGACCGGGGTCTCCAAGATTGTTAAACGTGAAACACATCCACTGCACAGAAGAGAATGCCGTTGCCTTTTTGATGCTCACCTGTTTTGTTCGGCCAAAGCTTGGCCTTCGTACAACTTATCCATTTCAGGGTGTTCTTTGGCAAGCTGAGTGTTTGGCACGCCATCATGATCCGCATCATGCAACAGGGACTTTGGAGACAAGGACTGGGATGTGAGGCTGCCGGACGAGAGGATTACCGGCAGGCTGCCTGCTTGTTCCAATTGTGGACTTACCGCAAAGATACACGCAAACTGTGTCATGGGATCTATGCAAAACATGGAAACAAGCAATGAGCTTCGCCAGGAGAGTGGAAGCAGCAGCAAGGAACAAAATAACCCATCGTACCGGTTGAGATCCCGTACGCTTGACTCTTTCCCGTTGGATCTGGCACTGCCAAAGATGACTTTTCACTTGTCATGCGAGACAGAAGCTTATGCATGCTCATAGTAACTGATGCCGAGTGTTCAAAGTTGTGCTGAGCCAAGAAACCTGCAGTCAGCGAGATAGCCACTGATGACACATGATCCTTCGAAACATGTTCGACTTACGAAAGGATTGTTGTGATAGAGGGAAGCGATATGGACAACAAATTCCCTCAGTTGCTGCCCTACTTCTGGTGGCAGAACTATAGACATCGGATCCTCCTCCAGCTTGTCCACATCAGGATTGAATACAGGAATCTCGATGATTTCCGACAAGTCGCCCAAAGGGACATGGTTCGAAAAAGTACGCTCGTCGACAATACTGGCACCACAGCTCTTGCCAACGCATCTCATGCGACCTTGGCGAGCCGTGAAATTGGCCTTGGCGTTCCGGTGGGCCACAACCCGCCGTAGCAAGCGCTCTAGTGTCCTGTAGATCCAGTCAACCAAGAGCTCGACTCTGTTGGACGGAATCCCATAGGCCTGATCCACAAAGTGTTTCCTGGATTCAACCAACTTCCCGTTGCGTTCACTCTCGACACGATTGGCTTCGTTGGATGCCTTACCTAAGATGTACTCCATTGCCTCAAGAGCAACGTCGACATCCACAGTAGGCAAGTAGTTCTCGGAGGTAGCTCGTATGATATCGTCCCTGGGAGTTTCACAGGGGATGAGTATGCGGCATGAATGCGTCTTCTGACGGCATCGTGATGGTCGAGCACACTCAAAGCTAGCTTCACTTACCTGTAGTTATGACTGGCTCCGGACGACATGACGGGGAGCGTGCCATACATTAGCACTTCTCCCTTCAAAATTTCATCTTCAGCATTCTTCTCAATCCCAAGACCAGCACGGTCCGATTGCATCTTTCCCAGCGCCTTGGAGATGTCGAGAATTTGACTAGCCCTGACAGTGCGGATTTCCTGGTAAACCCTCATGGCTTTCTCGAAGTTTGTTGGATCGAACTTCCCTGTCTTTTCGTCGATACAGTATATCTTCATCAGAGCAACCGCCACACCGGCATCCTCCAAGCCCTGCTGGGCGCCTTGGCCGACATAAGGCACCGGAGGATGGCATGCGTCACCCACAAGAGCCACTCTGCCCTTGACCCATGTGTTGAGCTTAGGTTCCAAAAGGGCGAAGCCAACACGAACCGCATGAATGCAATTATCCAAAGGCTTGATGAACTTCTCGTGCCATCCTTCTGCACGTAGTTGCTTGGCGATCTTTTGACATTCCTTCTGTCCCACAGAGTCCGAGAGGTTGCCCCAATTCAAAGCGTTGGCCTCGTCTTCCGTGACAGGCATGTGAAATTGAAAGCAAGTCTCCTTCACACGCGTAGGGAAGAAGACAGCATGGAAGTTTTCCTTATCTGAGCTGGGGAAGTAGATCCCATCGCACTTGACATTGGCCAACCCCATCAAGCAGGTGGTGCCAGTGTACTTGAGTGCGGGCTCGTCCTTGCCTGCTACAATTGACCTTGACTTGCCCAGGGCACCGTCTGCCCCGAAGAGAACCTGAGTGAGCCGCGTGCTGCCATCCCCAAAGGTTACCTTCACCAAGCCATCGTTTTGTTGCTCCGCTGAGACCAGCGGCTTCTTGTACCTGATGGTTATGCCCTCCATAGTTGCAAACATAAGGAGCACTCTCTGCAATGTCGAACGACGAATTCCAATGGAATCTAACTCACTCTCTTCTCCTGACAAGACCGACTCTTCTGCTTTCATGACTTCCTCGCCGTTGTGTCTTTCCCAGTGTCGGCACTTGTACGGGTATCCTGAGCTTCGAACGCAAGTCAGGAGCTCGGGATTGATATCTCGGAGGACCCTCAATCCGTTGGGATACATCCCCAAGCCTGGGAGAGATGCAGGAAAAGGCGATATGTGAGCGGCAAGCGGCAAGAACGATGGGCGTGACACGCAATGTCCATCACTTACCTGCCCCGGCTTCCGTGGCAAAGGTGGTCGCTTTTTCGTAGATTTCAGGAACAATTCCGAGCTGCTTTTTGATGGTCATTGCCAAGGCAAGTCCGACGATCCCCCCGCCAGCGATGACGAACGTTGCGGGCTCTTCTTCATCAGCCATGGTGTCTGCTTTTCGTTTTGTTTCGCTTGGTTTAGTTTCAGGCGGTTAGATTTTGTGAGACGAAAGGAGTGATATGATTACTGTGGCACCAGAGCTTGGGATATGTGCAGTCGCTCGACGGGTCACAACATGTTTATGTCCCAACCACCGCCATGAAATTCTTGAGATTGGGGGCAATGGGGCATCCCGAACTCCGCTTGCGCATGGCAACATTCCATAAAGGCGGACACGAACCCTGACACAGGCCAAACGGTGAAACTGGGCTTGTAGATGCCGCCAATGACCTACTGTGCTCCTCGAACAGAGAAGGAACGTACCAAAAGCCACAAAAGCAAATAAATGCTCTGAGGAGAACACGAACTCTGCGTCATGGAAAAGGCTTGTCAGCGTTCGCTTGTCCTTATCTGGTTTCTGATGTAGTGCTCGCCATAATGCAATGCCTCGGCATCTCCTTGCCTGCCTTGCAAGAATGAGAACAGCTGAATAGAGTTGCGGAAGAACGATTCTTCCTGGCATACTTTCATCGCAGTAAT